>SNQJ01S0029352.1:18135-44785 GCA_010110895.2 Picea sitchensis | reverse complement strand
AGGTTGGTGCATGGTTGATGCACTTGTTTATGTTGTCAGATTGATATATGTTAAGGATTGTTTCCTCATCTCAGTTGGTTCTGAGAATGTAAGATGAGTCTTGCATATAGATTGGGTGCTCTTGTATATTTGTACTCTATTTAGTTGTTGTTGAAAAACCCCTGGATTGAAGTCCATAATAGAAGGAAAAATTGTACATCCATCTTGTGTTCTTTGTGTTCCTTGTGGAGATGATTTGTTGATTATATGTTGATGATATGTATTCACATATAACTGATTATAAATGACTTAAATGAGTGATGAGAACATGTTGAATGTTAACTAAGGATTTTTTGTGTAAGAGGGAAGTTTTGGGAAAAAGATCCCCACACTCATTCACCCCCCCTCTAAGTGTGGTAGGTGTGTCCAACACTACTAACACATGGAAACATGGGGCATATCACAGGATGACAGTAGCACGATCAAAGGATGATGGGGCATTGAATGGACATATGGACTAGGTGTTTGATGTGGTCATAAAAATTACACAAGGTGCAATTCTTCATGGTTCTATGAATCTCCATGATTCTTGCACATGTCACAAAGTTTTGTCCTTTGTTTATACATTGTTCACTCTTCGTTCCTCACATGCATGTGGGATAAATATTTATTCAGTCCACAGATTGATGGTGGATAACCCACTTACAAGCTAGATCGATGATGGTTATTCATTGGTTTTCTCACTAGGCATATTATTAATTTAGACTATTACATTGTGAAGGGAAGGCTAGCTGATATGCTAGGGACGTGATGAATCGCTCGTGCACTATTTCTAAGATGATCTCGACATTGTTACACCTCAACATTATACAATAGCTAATGATTAATTCAATAAATACCACTATAATTTATGTAACATTCCCCTTCAAGGCCTGGTGTTGTAAACCTATGGATTTGATACAAATTTGTGACACACCCAGATCCGCAAACTGAAAAAAAAATACAAAAAATTATTTTCTTTTAAATACAATTTTCTCCATGTTATGATCGAAAACATACCCACTACTCGGGTATCTCTAAATTCTCCCTCTTCGAATATTTTTCATTTCTGATATTAACTAATTAAATGAAGAAACACAAAATATACACATGCATTCCTCAAGATTCATGTTAACTATAAAACTAAAATATTAACATGTTATGCATGACAATAACCAAAAAACAATATTAGTACAAACTCATATCTCATAGATAATAATATTACAAAACGAAGATAAATATACAATAGAGAAAACCATGATAGAGAGAGAACATATCTTTATTAAATCAATCACCAATTCGTTTCATACCAAGGATGTTCCATTGAACCATAGATGTTGATGTTCCAAGTACGAACAGTAGGTCACCCTCGAGTTAGGTCTATGAATCCAGATTGATGGTTCCAGGGTGTCACTTAACTTCCCAAACCAATCAACATTCAATCTCTCACATGTTTCTTACGGCATAGAAGTTCGCATTACCACAACTCTCTTCTTTCTAGAATCAACAACCCAAGAGAATGGACCCCCTTCTCTGCCACACAATCCCTCAGGCAATCCAAATCCTTCCAGTGATTCAATGCATATAGTCAAGAATATGCATGTTGGGACTCTTAGGATTCACAACTGTGAACAAAACGTAATACTTTCCAATGCATCTTAGCCATGTACGCATTAATTCATGGCTGGAATACAACATCAATTACTACAACGAACAAAAATGGCTTCATCCTCAACAATATTCTCCCATGTCCCAATCCAAGAACAAGAATGAATGAGGAGTGATGGATGAACACCAATGAATGAAAGTGTGAAAGACAGAATGGATAAGAACCCCCAAACAAACCACAAGATGGCTATATATATTTACTTGAGAAATCAAGAACCACATGGACTTCCTCCAAGAAGCTCATGTAACCACCTCTCTCTCCATTAAAAGAATTATGGGTAGATAAAAGTAGAATAAAATGATTTATCCCCTTAAGGCCCCTCTCTCATGGAATCATATCCCCCTATAAATCTTTTCCTTGTTCATATCGAAACTAGCGATGTATTTTTATTATTAATGATGATTAAAACATCACATTTCCTAGGCACTCTGAGCTCTTTCAATTGTTTAGGTTCTATATCCTTTCGTCAAAAAACCAAAATACACTATTTAATACGGGGAATCAAAACTAGGGTACTACAAATCTTTGACACTAACACATGTCACTTGGTTCATTTGACCAAGATTAAATACTTTGGTACAATGGACTTGAATATATCACTGCTTTTGAGCAATTGGATTTTGGAGCTGAAGGCATGTTAGAAACAATTATCCATGAATGTTTTTTTAGTGGCATTAAGGATGAAATGTGAGCTCATTTCCTGATGGATAGCCCCCCGACCTCGCTTCCCACTACTCACCACACCAAGGAAGAACAATAGGTATTCTGTGTTAAATTTAGAGATGCTATTAAGGTCTTTTCAATTTAATAAACAATAATAAAATAAGCAGGATCACTGAAAGATACACACTCACAAGGTACACAAGATTTATCCTGGGAAACCCTCATGCGGGAGAAAACCTGGCAAAAAATTCCTTAATATAGATTTCCAATACAATGCCAAGATAAAAGACCAAACAAAAGAGAATATCCAACACTGAGAAATGTGCCTCTCTCTTCCTTCTTCCAGAAATTCTAGCTTCCTTCAAACTTGTGCACTAGATGAGTGACTTGCGTGAGTGTGAGAATGAGGCATCATCATATCTTATTTATACTAGGTAATAGGTGCTAGGGTTTTGTCTCTTCACCAAGTTGGGATGACTTCTTCAATTAGTGGAAAAACCCACTTTAACTATCCCTAGGGACCGACATCACAATTATCATCATTTGATTAGGGTTTGACCAATCCACAAAAGTTGATTTGGTCATAAATAAATCCCAACATGATAAATCCACAAAAGGTGATTGATCTATATAATAATAACTCAATAATAAGTAGAATATTCTTCGCAGTTACAATATTTCAACACTCCCCCTTAACAAGAAGGGTATTATACAACACGATCAGGAGAGAGAGTGGGAAGCAACATAATCAACATATGGAACACTGAATGGCACATCTATAAATCATCGGAAGTTTTTCTCATCATTAATAACATCATCGTTCACAGCATGGAGATGTAATAGTATCATCATCACCATTCATAACAAGGAGCTGGAATAATATCATCATCATAATTCACAACATGGAGTTGTAATAGTATCATCATCATCATTCATAGCATGGAGCTGGAATGACATCATCATCATTATTCCCTCCATCAAAATCAATTAGTATAACACTAATACAACATCATCAATCAGTACAAGACTGATACATCTTCATCAACATGTTCAGCATGAAGTTGAAGGATCATCATCAATAACATGAAGCTAGAATAACCATATCTCCAACATGAGGCTAGTACACTAACATCAAAAACACGAGGCTAGTACCACAACATCAACAACACGAGGTTGGGATAACAAAATCATCAGCATGGGGATGAGATAACAAAATCATCAACACGAGGTTCATATGACAACATCATCAACATAATCAATATGAGGTTGAGATGACAACATCATCAACATGAGGTTGAGATGAAAACATCATCAACATCATCAGCATGAGGCCGAGATAACAACAACATCAAAAACATGAGGCTTGGAGAAGTAAAATCATCACAACACGAGGCTAGAGAAACAACATCATCATAGCATGAGGCTAGAGCAACAACATCATCACAACGCAAGGTCGGATCAACAACATCATCACAAAATGAGGCTGGAACAACAAAATCGTCACATATAGAAATAGTATGAGGAAAGTGTAACAAAAAAATTTATGGTACTCTGAAAGTCCCTAGGGATATTCCCAAGAATTATAAGATTCCCTAGGATATAAAATCCTAGTGGAGCTACCACGTAGTACACTGATAGATCGTCCTTACCGGACCTTCGAGATCTACCCAAGAATCATAAGATTCCCTAGGATTATAAAAATCCCAATGAAGATACCACTATTGACCACAGCTGGCATATACATGCATAGGTACTTTGATAGACCATCCTTACCAGACCATTGGGACATGTCTAGGGATGATTAGTCCCCTAGGATATAAAATCCTAACTAAACTACCCGTTGTTGGTCAGGATACAATAGTATCATCAAAATCACTCCCCCTTTCTATGGAGTTCCATTTAGACTATACCAAGATTTTCTTGAAAGTATTCAAACTTTACATGATATAGAGGCTTCGTCAACACATCCACAACCTACTCACCTCTGCCAACATATTGGAGCTTTACAACTAACTTATGCACCATGTCATGAATGTAGTGATATCATATCTCTATGTTCTTCATCTTATCATGGAACACTGTTATCTTTATACAACTCTGGTTATCACATAGAATCACAGTGAATTCCATCTCCAGATTGAAAATACTTATCAACAATTTTTGAATCCATATGGAATCACAACTAGCGAAACATGATGCAATGTATTCCGCTTCTATCGTGCTAAGAGAAATGATGGATTTCTTCCTTCTCTACCATGAAGTCATGGTTGAACTCAGACTGAAACAACATCTTGAAGTGATATTTCTGTCAAAAACACTTCCAGCCCAATCTGAATCAGTATAACCAACCAGTTTGAATTCATGATCTTCATTATAACAGAGACCAAATTCCAATGTACCCTTAAGGTATCTCATCACATGTTTTGCAGCAACAAGGTGAACACATATGGGCTCTACCAGATACTGACTCAAGGCATTCATAGAAAAAAATATATTTGTCCTGGTATTCATGAGATACATCAACGATCTAATGATCTATCTTTACAACATGGGATCAACTAATTCTAACGAAGTTTCAACCAAGAGCTTCAAATTTGTTTCCATGGGTGTGTTCACATATTTACATTCCAACATATCAAACTTCTCTAGTATTTCAACTCCATACTTCCCTTGGTTAAGGAAGATATTCTCTGGGCTCTGCCAAACATCAAGACCTAAGAAATAATACATTAGGTCATTCATATCAAACTCTGTAGTGAGTTTTTTCTTGCAATCTGTGATGATATTTTCTTCATCTGTCAAGAATAAATATTCAACATATAGCAGCAATATAACTCGTCCATCATCCACACTCTTCAAGTAAACATTGGGATCAAATTTACTATTTGTAAAGCCCAATATCATCACAAAACTATCAATCCTACCATACCAAGCTCTTGGATCTTGCTTCATGACTATTCTTGTCTTGTACTTCGAAACCACATTTTTACATTACAATGTACCATCCTGGTACACTTTCTTCAACTCCAACTTATTATGCACAATCATGTGCTATATCTATAGGATTTCTTCAAAGAACCATCTGTCTCACTCCCTGATAGGATGTCCTTTACTCTCTCTAGAACTATTCCTTTGGAATTGGGACTCTTCACCTACAACTTCTTTGAAGATGAGAATGGTTTCTCCATTCTCACTCTGACTGCTAGAATCTGAGAGTAATTCCTCTACTCCATCATGACAAAAACTTCATATTTGTATCTCTTCTTCTTTCATGGAAGGAACTTTATATTATATTGTATTCATGTCTTCATGACCCAACTAATGTACTACATCAAATGGCATTGTAGATAACTCAATCTAAAATATAGGGATTGCTCCCCCTCAATCTCATACTATCATGGTATTTTTGGTTGTCTTTATGAATACTGGAACTATTTCTTCAATTACTAGAGTAAGTGTCTCTTCATAGTATTCTCCCTCTTTCTAGGAGAATTCTCTGGACAAACATCAGGCTTTGGACCTCTAAAAAATGATTGATCTGTTAGATCAATCTTGGAAGTCAACACTGACTTCCCTTCTAGTCTCATTAAAAAATACATCTACGGTCTTTCTGACTGGATTCCTTCTCTAACACTGAAACAAGGGAATATTCCCAATATATTTGTGTCTTCTATAGGTCTTTGAAGCTATGATGTAGTCTTCTTAATTCATGGCATCTGTCTCACAGTCCTAGAAGATGTCTCTTCATCTAATCCTTTATGAGATCAGGCTTAATCTTTATTTATTCTAAGTCTACAAGGACTTCATCACCTCTTAGATGATATACTTGGTGTTGAATACCAAATATAAATATGGAAATCTATGTCATACTTCAAATGAATTATGCTTCTTGTCAAGGTGGATTCATTATCCTTTGAAAAATTCTACTGTGAGTTCTTGCTCTAATCTTCGATCATCTTTGGAGCCTTCTACTCCTTACATTCCATCTCCATATGAGATGCTTTGTATCTCAGAAGTAGTTTCTTATTCATCTTCTGAATGTATACGATCACATATACGAATTAGATAGTTTTCTCCATGTCTCATTTAGTATTTTGCCTCTTGCAACCGTCACTATATCTACATCAGGGTTATCGCCTGTGACATGAAACAAGGTCAACAAAACAACAAGAAAGAATATTACTCTTTTGATAATAATAATAAACAAACAACATGAATAATCGTCACAGTAGCTCCTTTAGAGGTATCACTTGCGACCTTCCTAAAACAATGATCAAAAGTAAGAAATACAATATGAAATGAGATCAACACTCTTCTAGTGTTGTGATCAAACATTCCTCCATGGTAAACTGGAACCAACACAAGAAGTTCCTCCTAGAGTAGATGTTAGTTGTATATGTTAAATCATTACAATGAGAATTTATCTCAATATTCTCACATGCTACCAAGTATAATACTTTTCAGAGACTACTACCTCAACTATGGTGTTTACCTTTAATGACATAGTTATTAAACTTGTCATGTGTAACTTTGAATTTTATCAACTTAATCAATCAAACCTGGAACCTGGAGTCTTGTCCTCATGAATGGGTGTGTTGATTTTATTCCAAGTGTCCTTCACTCAATATGACAAGTATTTCTTCAACATGTTCTCAGTACTAAGACAATATGTTATCTTGACAGAAATCTAAGTTAGAGAATAAACTGAGAACTCTAATCTCAATATACTACCTTGACTTTAATTTTTGAACAAGGGTTAGTATGACGATCATAACTTCAACATACAACCTGGATGTTCATAAGGTCAGAGTAATTTCATAACAAATAGATTCATATAAAAATGATCAAACATGGAGTGTGTTATTCCTCTAAATGTGTTGGATCTAAGATCCTTTTGGATTTATGACAAACGATCCCTTCTCATACAAGTATACTTTAAAATAATACCTTTTAAACATATTTAAGTACATACCTATGATATTATCTTGCTATTTTAATGTGCACTAAGACAATAATACAACAATCGCAACACTTCACAAAAAAATTCACTGCAACTGGTATTGTAGCTGGTGTTGCAACTACAACTAGTGTTATAATTGGCATGAAGGAACTGGCACTACAACTGATACTGCTACTACAACTGCAACTACAATAGGTAATTCAACTATAATTGTAAATGGTACTGCATCAACAAATGGTACTTCAACTGCAACTATTACTGCAACTGCAACTGGTACTGCAACTGCAACTGATACTGCAACTGCAACTTAGGGTTTTATGAGGAAACCCTATTTTTTCAAACTTCAACTTTTTGAATTCTGATCCAGGGAATAGATGTGTCTTCCTGAGGAAAGTAGGATGGTGCAGTATGATTTCAAAAAATCCAAGTTTTACCCCTTGAAATTGGGTCTGCGCCAATCTGGAATGGTACTTCTGGTATTGGTTTTGGTTTCCTGGTTTTCTGGTATGAGTCAAAACTAGGGTTTCAATTTCTCGAGACAGTGGCCACTGAAAAGGTGCACTGAAGCTACCAATGATTTTACTAGGCTAGGGCACACTTCCCTAGATGGATTTCAGTCAGAAATTCCCTTCCAACAAAAATCCCTAATTTTCTTGTACGACAACAATGATGTTTTTGGTTACCTAATGAAAGGTTCTCTATTCAATCTAGCTCCAATACAATGTTAAATTTAGAGCTACCATTAAGTTCTTTTCAATTTAATAGACAATAATAGAATAATTAGGATCACTGAAAGATACACAATCACAAGGTACACACCATTTATCCTAGGAAACCCTCATGGGGGAGAAAACCCAATAAAAACTTCCTTAATATAGATTTCCAATACAATGCCAAGATAAAATACCAAACACAAGACAATATCCAACACTGAGCAATGTGCCTCTCTCTTCCTTCTTCCATCAACTCCAAATTCCTTCAAACTTGCGCACTAGATGAGTGACCTGAGTGAGTGTGAGAATGATGCATCATCCTCTCTTATTTATACTAGTTGATAGGCGCTAGGGTTGTGTCTCTTCACCAAGCTGGGCTGACTTCTTCAGTTAGTGGAAAAAAGCATTTTATTTATCCCTAAGGGATGAATTATCAATTAGAATCATTTTATTAGGGTTTGACCAATCCACAAAAGGGAATTTGGTCATACATAAGTCCCAACATGATCAATCCACAAAATTCGATTGATATATATAGTAATAACTCAATAATAAGTAGAAATTTCTTTGCAATTACAATAGTTCAACAGTCTCTTACCAAATATGAAAGACCTCTTTTATCCCTACTTAAGTACCACAAATCCCGCATATTATTCCCCTCCTCTTAATATATGGAAATAGACTAAGGTAGAAATGGTTGAATGCCAACGTAAGAGTCATTTCTACAACTATGATGAAAAATATTTTCTAGGGAACAACTATTAGGATTAAACTATTTTTATGTAAATTTCTATGGATGTTTCTAAATATGATGGATATGTTTCCCCTTCCAAAGAACTACCCCAAGCCGATGATCCTAACCCAACCTCTCATCCACCAAAAGTTGAACCTCTTATCTCTATGATTTCTCTCACTAGTGTTTATGCTCCACAAACCCTTAAGTTAATCGGGTATATCAAGAATAAAAAATTCATTATCATCATTGATAGTGGAAGCACCCATAATTTTATTCATCATTTCATTTATCAAGAGATCCTTTGATATATATGTGTAGTAAATAATTTTCAAATCATGATTTCTAATGGTGGTTCCATGAAATGTGGGGGTTGTGGTGAAAATGTGTACCTGCAAATTGGTTGAATGTTTTCTATGACATGGGTAGTTGAAACATTGTTATGGATGTTGAGTGGTTACACATACTATGTCCCATCATCATGGAATTCATGGAATTAACCATATATTTATAAAAATATGTATAGTAGTATCATTTCTAAGGCATCACCACAAGTTCTTCTAATATTATTTGTTCACATTGAATGGAGAAACTCCTGAAAAAGGTTCATTCTGGCATTATTTCCCATTTTCATGGCATCCAATATCTCCTCTCCAAAAAATAATGTGTTTTTGAAACTCCCTCATGGATTTGACCTTCCTATTGCACCCATTATCATTCCATCCCACTTGTCCCTCATAGTCTTTCTCCCAATGTTCACCCTCATCATCACCCCTTTTCCCAAAAAATTTAAACTAAGAAAAGTGTTCAAGAATTTTTAGTGGTTGGTGTCATCCATCCTATTACCAACCATTATTCATATACCATCATCATGGTACTCAAGAAATAAGGTACATGGAGCATGTGACCTAATTTTTGAGCCCTCAGAAAAATTATTGCCAAATATAAATTTCCCATTCCTATCCTTTATGACCTTTTGGATGAACTGAGTGGTGCTCCAGTTTTTACCAAACTTGATCTAAATTCTGGATACTGCCAGATATGTATATGAAAGAGGCCAATATTCCCAAAATTTCCTTTTGAACTCATGAAATACATAGATATTTCTTGGTCATCCCCTTTGGCCTATGTAATGCACCCTCCACTTTCCAAAGCCTCATGAAAATTGTCTTCTTCCCTTTCCTCCATCAGTGTGTACTAGTCTTATTTGATGATATCCTAATTTATATTAAAACTTGGCAAACCCATATTGTGCATGTGGATCAAGCATTACATTTATTGTCTTAGTACAACATCTTTCTCAACAAGTATAAATGTTCTTTTGATCATTTGAAGTAGACTACCTGAGCCATATTGTTGGAAAGGATGGTGTATGTGTGGATCCTAAAAAATATAAGCTATGTAGGATTGGCCCCATCCTAAAAAATTTGAAAGTTTGAGAGGTTTCCTAGGTTTAAATATATATTATCGCATGTTTGTTCAAAAATATGGAAAAATTGCATGTCCCTTCACTTCTCTCCTTAAAAAGACTGCTTTCAGTTGGATTCCAACCATTGATCAATCCTTCCAAGCCTTGAAAGAGACTATGTGTAAAAATATTTTTTTGGCACTTCCTAACTTCAGAAAGACCTTTTTTCTATAATGTGATTATTCTATGAAAGGCATTGGGTATATTCACATGCAATATGGAAATCCCTTGGCTTTCAATAGAAAATAACTCTCTAAGAGGAACTTGGGAAAATCCACCTATGAAAAGGAAATATTGGATATTATGCATGCCGTGGATCTCTAACATCCTTAAATGCCGAGGAAATGTTTCCAAATTAAAATTGATCATTGTAGCCTCAAATAATTTTTGGAAGAAACAATCTCATCCCCTAAGCAACATGAATAGTTGAAAAAAATGTTCGTTTATGATTATGACATCATTCTCTTTCAAGGAAATATGAGGAAGATGGGTCCCTCTTTTCCATCTCCTTCATTGTAGCGGATTGGTTAAAACAAGTTCACCATGGCGGGTTCCAAGGTCCCAAAATTTCTCACTTAATCCAACAATTGAAACAAGATCCTAAGGAATCTTTGGGATACTCTTGGTATAACAGGGATATTCATTATAAAAGTCACTTGTATTTAAGAAAATAGTCTCACCTTAAATCCAGCATGCTCTCTAAACTTCATGCTACACTAGTAGCACAAAATTTAGGTTTTTATAAAACATATGAATGGATCAAATGTTCTTTATTGGGAAGGAATGAAAAATGGCATCCCCACTTTTGTGGCTGAATGTGATACTTGTAAAATAATTAAGGGATAAATAATCAAAATTCTAGGCACACTCCAACCTCTCTCTATTCCACTTAAAATATGGATGGATATCTCTCTGGAATTCATTGTCAGATTACACAAATTTGTCAATAAATCCTCCATCATGGTTATAGTCTATCTCATTTAAAAATATGCTCATTTATTTTCCCTTCAATACACTTTCAAAACATCCACCATGGCTCAAATGTTCATGGAAAATATCTTCAAAATTCATGGAATTCCTCACTATATTGTCTCCAACTATGATCCAAATTTCACCAACAACTTTTGGAAAGACATTTTCAAGATCTAGGTAACCCAGTTGCATCTCATCATGGTCTATGATCCCCAAAATAATGGCCAAACTGAATTTGTCAACAAGTTCTTGGAAATATAATTGAGGTGATTTGCATTAGAAATACAAACTCAAAGGGATCAATGGTTACCAACCGTTGAATCGTGGTACAAACCATCTTACCATGTTTCCACTCCAATTAATCCCTTTGAGGATGTCTATGGTCAGAAGACACCTTGTGTATTCTCCTACCTTCCCTGTGTCTCCAAGTTCCAAGAAGGTGATAACACCCTTAAAGTTTGAGATAACATTCTACATACCTTCAAAACTAATTTGATCATGGATTAGAATTTCATGAAGAAATAAGTTGATAAAGGTCATTCAAAACACCAATTTTCTTAAGGGGACTAGGTGTTTCTTCGTCTTCAATGTTATCAAAAAAATTATGTCAAAGAAGATCATTGTCAGAATCATGCTCCCATGTTTTATTTCCTTTTTTAAATTCTCAAGCATGTGGGGCATATTGTGTGCAAGTTATCTCTCCCTAGTCACTCTAAGATACACCATGTTTTTCATGTTTCCTTCTTAAAGAGAATTATTGCAACCAAGTTCCAGAGTCAGACTAGTATCCTTGAATTGGATGAATAAGGCTCCATTTGGTAGTATCCCAAAGCAATCTTGTACCATTAGGAGCATTGTCTCTATTAGTGGACAATAGATGTATTTTTAGTTCAATGGATGGATACACAACTAGAGGATGCCACATGGGAGATGACTATCATTTTCAATAATTTCCCCATCTCAAGCCTTAAGGACAAAGTTGTTTTTCAAGAGGGAGGGAGTGTTAGCATTTTAACCTCCATAACCTTTCAAGTAGATAGAATAATATGTTTTTATATATAATAAAGGATGACATTAGTAAATAGGGAGCATTTGATAATGTAAGAAGACTTACTAGAAGTTTCCGCTTATTTAAAGATATTCCTCTATAATTTTCTCTAGAAGATAGAAATAGTATAAATAGGAATAGAAAGTATGTGAAAGTGTTTTTCTTGAGAATAATTTTGCACTTGAGATCTACTCTACTAAAGGTATTCCCCTTGAAGAGGAAAGTGATCTTGGCTAAATAGATAATAAAGGTATCATTTTTGGATCAATTGTGTCATTATGGTCCCTCTCTTTCTCTTTCTGCTAACTGTTGTGATAAAAAGCATATGTTTTCTCTACAATTTATCTTATGGTACCTTACAATATCATCGTAAATAGAACTATTACATCCTCTCCCTACAATCATGTTGATGTTTTGGTAGATGCGGGAGGTAGTTTCCTCCTATACATCTTTTCTTAGAGAAGAAGAAGATTCCAAGAAGTCAAAGGGTGACCATCGAATATTTGAAGAACACCCAAGAAAAGAATAAAGTGAAATATAAGACCACATAAGAGAATTTGGCTCACATGAAATAATAATAAAGTGGAAATATAATTTCCAGGAAGAGAAGTCAATGTACATAAATAATAAATTAAAATTGAATACCTATAATAAGAATTCGGCCCCAGATAGATGCCCACATTAGTATAAATACAAGTCTGGATCAGTTCATTTGTACAGTCAGACAATTCCCCTTATGTAGTGTGCATTAGGAAGTTACAACTATATTTTCAATAGTTTTGTTATTTCTTCTTTATGTTTCTCTTGGAGAGTGCGCCCGACTTGGGAAGGATATACTTGGTGGCTATTGGTGGTTTCTCTTGTTCTCTAACTCTAGAATAGTTGCGCTAATATTGTGTGGTGTTGCCTAGTTTTTTTGTGCCAGTTACAGTTGCAACTGCAGTGCCAGTTGCAGCTACAGTTGCAATTACAATTGTAGTTGCAGTTACCAGTTGCTAGTTGTGCCAGTTTTGTGGTGCGTTATCTTTATCTAGTGATGCACCTATATTGTGCAAGTTACATGGTGCATTATATTTCTCCAGTGATGTGTCTATATTTTTCCAATTCTTTGGTTCTACTTAGTTGTCTACCCTCGCTAGGGTTAGATAAGAAGAAGAGATGAGGATTTTTTATCAGGGTTTACTCATTTTTAGTTTTCTCTTGTGATTAGAGCTTGTTCATGGTTGTACTAGAAATATTCTCTCTAAAAAAAGTTGGTTGGGATTTCCCCCCAAGTTTAGGGTTTTCCTAGGATAAATATTTATGTTTTCTTGTGCTTGTTTATCTGCTACTTATATATTTCAGTATATTCTTATTGAATGTTGAAAAAAGATGAAAATGCTATGGTAAATATAATGCTAACAAAACTAATGAAAATACAACATGGGATCAGAGAAGGTTTCCTTCAAAATGGTCTAAGCACTGAAAGGAAGATCGTGAGATTTGTCGTTGTAGTTTGTTGCTTCGGTTTTCCATTGTATAGACCTAAACTTGTCAAGTTCGTTGAACACTTATTATGAATTTCTTGGAAACAATTAAATCATAGATCAGATCACCTTGCCCTAGTGACAGTATATCCAAAGGGATCTTAGATCTAGTGGACTCAAAGGAATCCCAAGAGTTAGAGGTGGTAGTGACAATGTATCCTAAATTATATGACAACACAAATGGGACAACAACAAATAGAATCGATGTTTGCATATCGGGTTTGATATTTTATATTGTCGCAGCTTAAGTAAGTGTTGTAACTAAAATAACAGTCTTTAGAGTTCTATTACTACTTATATCAAATGTTTAGTAACTCTTGAATATTGTTGATATGATGATCATTAAGCAACTTCTAATTTTTCGGTATTAATGTTGTAATTGTTTACAAGATAAATTTCTCTCCTCTAGGAGATGTTCTTGGTTGTTGACCTTATTCTAGGGAGGTTATCTTGTAAATTCCATGGAGGTTACAATGGAGATGTTTTTGTTCTTGTTTCTTGTTTCAAGTAGGTTACCATGGAGGAATGATTAGTCACAACACTCGAAGAGTGTTTTTCTTACTTCTTGTTCTTGTATTTTGTTATAGCTCTTGTTCTAGGAAGGTTACAGTTGATAGATCTGAGAAGGAGCTACTCTAATGATTGTTCTCATTCTTGTTTTTATTATTTTTCTTATCATAACAATGTTGTTCTTGTATGCTATTTTCCCTTGTTGTTTCTCTTGTTTCAAGCAGGTCACAAGTGATAGCTTGAAGAGAGAGATATAATGATGGTTGCATGAGGAAATGTATTAGATGGTCTCTAGTTTGATACATGGAACAAACTGTCGAGACAATAAGTTGTGTACATGAAAATATACATCCATGTACCGAAAAAGAAGAGGATGAACTCATAACCTTTTGGAAAGAAGGGCACTTTTGTAGGATACAAAGTATATCATATGGAGATTTATTATGATGTACAGAAGGCTATGAACATGACCATATATATTCCTCTAGTTCAATTGGTCACTTTTCAGATCACTAGAAAGAGTCACTAGAGTCAGAAGGGCCTACCCAGAAACGTTGCAGTGCCCAGGAAGAGACCAACATGATCTTGTGATACTTTGCAGGATGCAAAGGGTATTCATATATATGGAATTAATGAGCCATATCATGAGGGAAAAATAATGGCTCCACCACTGGTGAGGCAGGTGGCCCTCGTGATCCAGTAGGGAGGAGAATCCTCCCAATACATCCCATAGGAGATCAGATTTCAGAGGAGGTCGGTAGATACATAGGGAGAAGATGGATCCGAAGATTATATAGACTCAGAGGGAGTCAAGCTTCAGAGGGACCATGTAGGCTCCAAGCAAGCATGATATTAGATAAATCCATTTAAATTAAAGGAAGACTAGATCATTTAGAGGAGGTTCCCCCTCATATTCAGGTGGGAGAGAGAGACATATTCAAGGATTGATAGATATGTACCATGAGTTGAGGAGGCTAGATCAAAGCTTCAGAAACTTCGAGGATATATGAGACCTCCTAGGAGAATTTTCTTGTTTCAATATAATTTTCTATATTGAGAGAGGTGGAAGCCAATCAGAATAACTATGATATGGATTTTCCTCAGTTCCATAGAGAGAAAGAGACCACACAAGTTTTTTAGCTATGTGGCACTAATGAGGAAGATCATTGATTCAAAGACTTCCATTTATGAGGAAGCTGCAAAGTAGCAAGTATGTAAGGATGCCATGATGGAATATTACAGTCCACCATCAATTATGATGTGTGGGAAGTGGTTCTGAGACCAGAAAGGAAGTCAATAGTGACTTCAATGTGGATCTACAAGATCAAGAATGTTGTAGACAAAAACATAGAGAAGTACAAATTGATATATGGGGCTAGAGGATTCTCCTAGTAAGAGGGAGAATATTATGATGAGACACTTTCTCTAGTATCCAAAATAAGTGTACATAGAGAAGCCACAAAACACATGAGAAGGAGTCTCATGTATAAAAAATGAAGAAAGTTTTGTACAGTTTTAAGAAAGCACCCAAGGCATGCTATTCCAGAATAGATATTTATTTAATGAGCTTGGGAATGGTTTCCCCCTTGATATTGGATGACTTGTTTCTTATAGGGGATGAGAATCTCACATATGGGTGCAAGAGGGAACTCACTTCAAAGTTCAAAATGAAGGATTTGTATTTTATGGGATTAGAGGTGTGGCAAAGATGATATGTTCCTTAGCCAAGGAAAATATACAGTTGAGATCCTACAAAGATTCGGGATGATGGAATGCAAGTCCATTTCCACACACATGCTGACAAATATAAATCTCTTTAGTGATTCATATTCATGTTTGGTTGATCCAACGATGTATAGACAGTTGATCAGATCGTTGATGTATCTAGTTAACACTAGATCTGACATATGCTTTACAATGAGCACTTTGAGTCAGTACATGTTTGAGCCTAGACATGTACATTCGATCGAAACAAAGAATGTGTTGAGGTACCTACATGGTATAGTTGGATATGGATTGAGGTATGTCTCATATGGAGAAGTGAATTTATAGGGTTATATCGACTATGACTTGACAAAGAGTGCAGTGGACTGGAAAAGAACATCAAGATGTTGCCTCAAATTGTGATCAGGCATGATCTCATGGTTGACCAAGAAGAAAACATTAGTGGCACTCAATACAATAGGGGAAGAGTATATTGCAGCCAATGTGACAATTTTTGAAGTAGTGTGGCTTTAGAAGTTGCTTACAGGGTTATTTGAACTAGAGTTGGATCCAACTTTGATACATGTGACAATCAAAGATGTGTGAAGCTTTCAAATAATCATGTCCTTCATGAAAATGTGAATAATATAGATATCAAATACCATTACATATGAGACATGGTTCATAGAGGAGTTGTTGAGATTCGGTACATATCCACAAATGAGAAGATAACAAACATTCTCACCAAGCCTCTRTCTAGAGTGAAGTGTAACTACTTTAGAGACAAGCTTGGCATGATGTAGAATGTACACCCTCATTGAGAGGTAGGTTTGGTGTTTCTCCTCCAATCGACTAACCCCTTTAGACAAGGGTTTCCTAGATCAATCATGTGAGGTTATTGAGTAATTAATGCACAATCAGGTACACATCTTTCCTATGCCATCTGATGTGGCTAGGTGTGAATAATATTTGTATCAAGTCCTTCCTATGCCATGAGAGGTGGATACGTTTGAATAAGACTTGCAACATATCCTTTCCTACACCATGTGAGGTGGATATGTGTGAATGAGGATATGGTTGTAGTCTTTCCTATTCGATGTGAGTTGGATAGGTGTGAATAAGACTAATGGTAGAGGAGAAACATCACAACCCGGTACATTTCTTGCCTATGTCATGAGAGGTGGCTAGCTGTGAATAAGTCTTGTGGCAAGTATTTCATATTCCATGTGATGTGGATATGTGAAAATAATACTTGGAGCATGGTCTTGGAGCATGACATAACATTTCCTATCCATGCGAGGTGGCTAGGTGTGAATGAGGCTATGGAGGTAATCTTTCCCATACCATGCGAGGTGGATGGGTGTGAATAAGATTGCGAGAAAAGAAGAAGAACATCACAACATAGTCAAAGGACTATATCAATAGTTGTGTACTACTATAATGTATGGAGGAACCTGTGTACTATTGTATAGCATGGTAGGAATTGTTTTCTACTAGTTGATTACTACGTAGTCTCAAAGACTACTAGACTACTTAGAAGTAGTTGTGTGCTGCTAGTTGATTACAACATAGTCATGGAGATTGTGTAGAATTATTTGAGCTATCGATGGCCTAGTGATAGCATGGGAATACCAATTCATTGTAGGTTATTCAATAAACTACTAGAAGAATACATCGTGGAAAGATACCTCCCTATATAAGAGGGAGTGTTGATGTTTTGGTAGCTACATGAGGTTTTTTCCTCCTAGAAAACTTTCTGTAGAGATGAATAATATTCCAAGAAGTCAAAGGAATACCATTGAGTGGTAGAAGAAAACCTAGGAAAATAATAAATAGAAATAGAATACCACAGAAGACAAGTCGACCCACAGGAAATAATAATAAAGTGGAAATATAATTTCTAGAAAGAGAAGCCTACCCGCAAAAATAATAAAGTAACTTTGAAGACCCAAAATAAGATTTCATCCCTAGATAAGAACCAATATTAGTATAAATACAAGTTTGGGTCAGTTAATTTGTACATTCAGATAGTTCCCATTCGGTAGTGCACACTAAGCAGTTGTAGCTACATTTGCAAACTATTTCTTGTTTATGGTTCTCTTGGAGAGTGTGCCCTACTTGGGAAGGATATTCTTCGTTTCTCTTGGTGGTTTCTGTTGTGCTCTACCTCTGGAATATTTTCACTAATATTGTGTGGTGTTGTCCATTTTCTTCATTCCAATTGTAGTTGCAGTGCCAGTTGTAGTTGTCATTGCAGCTACTAGTTTCGAGTTGTGCTATTTTTTTGGTGCGCTATCTTTCTCCAGGGATGCACCTATATTTTTCTAGTTCTTTGGGGTGTTATTTGTGTTCAATGATGCGTCTATATTACGCCAGTTCTATGGTGTTGCTAAGTTGTCTACCCTGGATAGGGTTTTAAAACAAGAAGATATATGTATTTTTTATCAGGGTTTCTTCATTATTGGTTTGCTCTTGTGATTAGAGCTTGTTCATGATTGTATTGGAAATATTATCTCTAAGAAACAATGGCTGCATTTTTCCCCCAAATATTTTATCTACTTATAGGTGAAGAAATTCACATGGCCTTTATCACTTCCTTGATAATCCAAATAATCCTCCAACTTTGTATGGGATAATGGAAGTATGGATTTATGAAATCTATGGTGAAAAATAAAAATGTTTTGCAAGACAATGAACATAATGCATGAAAGAATAATTAATGAATGGATTCCCATGATTACATAGATCTATTTATACATCATTTTTCATTCCCAACATTGTCCCTATGTATATGCACCCGATATGTTCCTGTTGGATCAAGATCTCTCATTTCAATATACAATTCGTTATGGGAAGTGTGTCATTGATAAACCAATGGAGGCACATTAGAACTAAGATCAAGTTGTGGGGACCTACATATTTTATGCCATTTTTAGGTCATGCACCAACAAATTAGTGACTTGTGGAAAGCGTATATTGATGGATTCTATCCTAAATTATTTCTCTTTGGTGGTAATAGGAATTGGTTTAGTGTGAGAGTTTGACATGCATCTATGGAATATAGGGAAGAAATGTTAGATTTCAAGCATTACCGACAATTTATGCTCATATTCTGAATACCTTATGTTATTTTCATATGGCTCTAGTGGAAAGTGGAAAGTAGTTGATTTAACATATACAATTATTAAAAAGTTTTAAAATAAAAGTCCAGTCTTCACCAACGCTTTGAATGATTCAATGGATAATGAGAAAATGGATATAAAATGTTTCCTCAAAATGAAAAGACTAAGCATAAATTAATGATAGAAGAAAAATACAAGAAATATTAACAACTAATTATTAAGAAAAAAAAAAAAAACATTTATATCATCCCAAAAGATACTTAGATCTTAAACCTAGCGATCTAATACCATATGTAATCACTCAAATTTCAAAATAATTATGCATAAATTGAAGATAAAAATTTGCCAACCATTGATTGATAAAAATAAATATTATTTCATTTATATTGCACGATCAACACAAGGAATGAGTTGTCGAAGTATCACCTAAAAGTTGAAGATATCAACCCACTTAAGATCCATATGAAAATTGATAAATTGTGAAGCAAGAAATGCAGAGAGAAAGAATAGAGAAGAAATAGTATTCAGTATATTGAGAATGTAAGGAGAAAGTACAATGAGAAGAGTTAATGAAGAAGTGATGTGCAAAGGGAAATATCTGAGCTAAATAGGCTCAAGAAAATCAAGAAAAGAAAGTACAACTAGCCAGGATAGATGGCAGTGTACAATCCGACTGTTGAGGTTACATTATATTTAACAATCCCTCTTAAACTCAACAATTACAAACATCAGCACTGATTATGCCCAAGTGTTGTCTCTGAAAATCAAAAACAGATTTTCCCAGTGGCTTTGTCAAGATATCTGCGAGATGATCTTGAGAACCACATAATTGAAGTGCAATATAACCATTATTGACTAGCTTGCGGATGAAGTGAAAGTGAGTGTCAATGTGTTTTCTTTTCTTGTGAAACACATGATTTTTGGATAGAGCTATTGATGAAGTATTGTCACGGAAAATAGGAGTTGGATCCTTTTATGTATGTGACATATCTTTCAATATTCTTCTTAGCCACACTTATTGACAAGAAACTAAGGTAACAGTGACATACTCTGCCTTTGCAGAAGATATTGATACAATTGGTTGTTTCTTTGATGCCCATGAAATCAGGTTCGAGCCCAGGTGAAAAGCATGTCCTGAGGTGATTTTCCTGTCATCTAGGCTGCCTGCAAAATCACTGTCTGTGTAACCAGATAGTTGATTATTATTATATTTAGTGTAGCATAAGCCAAAATTGAGAGTTCCTGCAATATATCTCAGAATTTGTTTCGCCATTTTCCGGTGAGAATCTTTGGGAGATTCCATGAATCTGGAAACAAGGTTGGTTGCATACATAATATCAGGCCTAGTTGCTATAAGATACAACAAACTGCCTACTAAAGTTTTGTAGAGGGTAGGGTCCATTGTAGAGCCTTCATCTTTCTTGC
Source organism: Picea sitchensis (assembly GCA_010110895.2). Lineage (NCBI taxonomy): Eukaryota > Viridiplantae > Streptophyta > Pinopsida > Pinales > Pinaceae > Picea > Picea sitchensis. Next base: position 24,254 of record SNQJ01S0029352.1, on the reverse strand, counting down.
TCAATTTTGTGCCTAGAGGTATAGGGGTTTCTGTTGGATTGCATTCTTCCATGAAAAATATTTTCATAATGTCTGTTGCATACTTTTTCTAACAAACAAAAATGCCTTTGGTTGATTGATCAACTTCAATCCCCAAAAAATATTTCATGATGCCAAGATCTGTCATCTCAAACTCAGATTGCATGGCATGTTTAAAATTGGTTAATTCAAGATTTCCAGTATATACCATGTCATCAACATATAAACATACAATCAAAATTTTACCGTACTGATCAATTTTGGTGTAGAGAGTTGGCTCATTTTGACTTCTTCTGAAACCATTTTGATCAGATAAGTGTCAATTATGTTGTACCAAGCTCTTGGAGCTTTCTTTAAGCCATACAAGGCTTTCTTCAACCGATATACTTTGGCTGACTGCTATTGGACTTCATATCCAGGTGGTTGATCGACATAAACTTCTTCTTCTAAGAAACCATTTGGTAAGGTTGACTTGACATCCATCTGGTATACTTGCCATTTATGTTGGGCTTCTATGGCCAATAGAGTTCTGACAGTGTCTAACCTTGCTACCGGAGAACAAGTTTCACCATAGTCAGTACCAGGTTGTTGTGAGAATCCTTTGGCAACAAGTCTATCCTTGTGTTTTTCGATCTGCCCTTTTTCATTGAGTTTAGTTTTGTAAACCCACTTGACACCAATACTTTTCTTGTGACTTGGCAAATCAACAAGATGACATGTCTTGTTCTTCTCAATGGAGTCAATTTCTTGGTTCATGGCTTGAACCCAATGTGGCTCCTTAGCGAATTCCTTAAAAGATGTAGCTTGACATGACATTAAAGAAAAAAGGTCGTGTTGTTCAAAGTCATCCAACTGCTGATGGATTTTTCTCAAACTTCGAGTTCTCTGATTTTGAATTTTAGAGGATGTGTCTTTGCTGGAAGTTGAGTTATCCTGAGAATTTTCAGATCGTCCTTGTACCTGCAATCTTGGAATAACAGGTAGAGGTATTTGTTGTCCTGAATTTTCTATGTTTTCAGAACTTGGCAGCAATGGATTTTGACTGTCTAGTTGCTGATTTTTTTATTCATTCCAGAATTGATTTTCCAAAAATTTTACATCTTTGCTGAGAATTAGTTTCTTGGAGATTGGATTGTAAAGCCTGTAGGATTTAGATGTTTCACTATATCCAGTAAATATACATTTCTCACTTCTATCATCCAATTTCTTCCTTAATTTGGAAGGTATGTGAGCATATACTATGCATCTGAATGTCCTTAGATGTGCAACATTTAGCTTTGCCCCACTCCATGCTTCTTGAGGGACTTTCATCTTTAGACTTGTGGTTGGAGATCTATTCAAGAGATAAACTGAGCATGCTACTACTTCAACCCAAAAAATATTTGACAAACGTTTCTCTTTGAGAAGTGTTCTTCCCATATTCATTATTGTCTAATTTTTCCTTTCAGCCACTCCATTCTGTTGTGGAGTATACCTGGTTGTTGTTTGCATGATAATGCCTTGTGATTTGCAGAAATTTGCAAATTCATTGGAGATGTATTCTCCTCCTCCATCAGACCTGAGTGATTTTATATATTTGTCACTCTGTTTTTCATCTTTTTCTTTGAATTCCTTGAATTTTGCAAAAGTTTCAGACTTGTGTCTGAGAAAAGAGATCCAGATTTTCCTGCTAAAATCATCAATAAACGTTAGAAAGTAAAAGCTACCACCTATTGACTCTGTTTTCATTGGTCCACATAGGTAAGTGTGAACTATTTTGAGATGTTGTTTGGCTTGATTGGATGACTGTGGAAAAATAGTTCTCTTATGTTTTCCAAGTATGCAAGACTCACATGGGGAATTTTGTTTTTTGAAGATGGGAAGACCTTTGACCATGGAGTGCTTCTGAAGAAGACTTAGACTCTTAAAGGGTAGATGTCAAAATCTTGTATGACAAACCATTATTTCATTCAGGGTGGATGCACTTTGTGCATATGGTTGAATCAGATTTGCAGTTCTGAGTGTCAGGGGAAACATCCTATTCCGAGTCATGTGGATTTCAGAAATCAATTTTCTGCTTGGGATTATGTCATTTAGCTTGAAAGATTCTCCCTCAAAGAGTACCTTACAGCCATGTTCAATGAGTTGTCCTACACTTAGCATATTATGTTTCAGATCTGGAACATGATAGACATTGTTTATGTCTTTCTTTTCATTTTGTTTAGTAAGAATAGGTACATTTCCTTTGCCTTGAACTTTGACTAAGGAATCATTTCCAAGTGTAATATCAGATGAGATTGAAGAATCAATGCATGAAAGTAAATATTTGTTACCTGTCATGTGATTTCTACATCCATTGTCCAACAACCAGAGATCTTTAGGTTGTTCTTCATTCTTTTGGCATGAGAGAAACATACCTTTTGAGTTTTCTCCCATATGATTTGACACATGTGCTCTGCCCGAGAGATGATCTGCTTGCTTCTTCCTGCATTCAGATTCATAGTGCCCATACTTTTTGCAGTAATAGCATTATATGCTTGATTTATCATTTCATCTTCTCCCTCTGCCTCTTTGAGGCTGAAAATTATGATTCTTGTGTTGTTGTCCGTGACCTTGGAAATTTTGATGTTGGCTCTATTGTTTGTTACCTCCATTCTAGTGTTGGTCACTTGTAGTACTCCCTCATCCTTGGTGACCTCTGCCTCTCCCTCTGTTGAAGGAGAATTGAGTTTTGAAGGCATTTGCGATTGACTCATATGTGAGATGTAGTCTGGTCTCATGTGTCACTAGGGAACCAGTCAGTTCATCTGTTGAAAAATGTGACAAGTCCTTGGATTCAAGGATTGCTGTAACAACCATTTCGAATTTCTTTGGTAAACTTCTAAGGACTTTCTCAACAATGTGTTGATCAATGATGGCTTCACCAGTCAATCTAATCTGGTTCACGATTCCCATGACTCTAGTCATGAACTGATCCACATTTTCAGACTTTCTCATTCTTAAAGTCTTCAATTGCGCCCTCAAGGTCTGTAGTTTGACTGTTTTGACCCTATCATTGCCTTGGTAGGATGATTTAAGGATGTCCCATGCTTTTTTTGAATTAATAGCGCCTATGATTTTGGAGAAAATCGAATCATCCACAGAATTTTGAATCCATAATTTAGCTTTATTTTCTTTGTTCCTCTGAGTTGCCTGAGCAATTCTCTGTTGGTTTGTCATGGTGGCAAGGTCTTCTGGATATGGTTCCACATATCCAATATCCACTAGATCCCAGCACTCTTGTGCTTACAAGAAGGATTTCATTCGAAGAGACCAAAACTCATAGTTCTTTCTAAGAAGAATCGGACCCTGAGTTGGTCCTAAATTACTAGAAGTCGCCATATTTAAAGAATTTGACAAAATAGAAAAAAAAATGGAAAAATTTGTGTTTACCTGTTTCTTGCACTTAAACCAGGTCTATTAATTTCTTCCAGTGACTTTTGAACTTTGTGATTCCAGATTTCATGAGTTTCATCTTCGTGAGTTTTGGCTTCGCGATTCTGACTTTGGAACTTCGTTATACGAGCCCTCCAAACTCTTGTCTCTCCAACTTCCGATCGCCAAAGCGCCGAAGAGAGATTAACGACCTTGGATTGAACCTTAGTATCCGTTCAATGTGACCACGCGCCTAAATGTTAAAGCACTATTGGATTTTCGTTATTCTGAGAATAACTATGCCTTCATCAGTGCTCTATCCCTTAATTTGCCGAAATTCGAAATATCCCAACGCTTATTCAAATGCCTTTTCAATATTTCGCATTTTGGGACTTCCTGTTTCCCAATGTCAAGAGTCCTTGAGCCTTTTTCCTTTCAATCTCCGAAATGTCGATTTGCCGAAATGGCTTTAACAACAATTAGCCCCAAAGCTATGCCTTAGTCCATGTGACCATTGCTCATAAGACTATAGTATTTTTTTGGGGTTTCGCGACTCAAGCGCCTGATCTCCTGTCCTCTTGACCCCCGAAATACTGATACGTAAAATGTTGAAATGACAAAGTGTCCTTCTCCTTTCGGAAAATCTCTTGAAATTATGGATTGTTGCCACGCGTCTCCTAAAGATGGACGGTCCTCCTGCATTTCATGATTTCATGACTTGTGACCCCCGGTGACACATATCCTCTGTCAACTTGAAACCCTGGTAGCTGAAATACCGACGGTTTCCTCGATCTCTGCCACGTGTCCCAACGAATGGACGACTCTGATTGTTTCCGGATTTCGGGACTTTTTCCATGGAGTGTCTTGACCTTCGTCAACAAGAACTTCGATATCCCAAACTCCAAAATGCCAAAATTTTGATGGCGCTTGGATCTGCTACCACATGTCCTCCTTGATGGACGGTTGAGATGATTTTGGAATTTCGCGTATCGGGGTTTGGAGTGCAGTCTCCTTTGCTTGTCCAAGTCCCGATTCCCGATTTCGCGATAGCGTTAGATCGACGACTCAAGATCTTTCTTGATCCAATGGTCTAGAATGAATCAGGATTTCACGATTTACGAATTCTCCCCGTAGTCTTCTGACCTTTACACCCTGCGAGTCAGCGAATTTCCAAGATCTCACCACGTATCCTCCTTGATGGACGGTCCTAACGATTTCGTGACTTCTCAAGTCAAAATTTCTCCTGTGCGCTCCAGAGGATTAATCCTCATGCACTTTCTCATGGATCCGATGACTGTCGGTCCTCTGCATGAAATCTAACGGCTGAAATTCTTTCACCTTTTCTGCGCTCTCCTCGTCACTTCTGAACTTGATTTTTGCCTCTCATCTCTTCGCAGGACTAATCTTACAGTTGTGATTTCTCATTCTTGTCTCCTCTGGCGTGTTCTTTGCTGCCTTTCCAAAGATTTTCTCTTGCGGAAGAAAAATTCATGAATCTTTCAAAGATTTGAAAGAATTTCACGAGTTCTTTGAAGCTTACTATTCTCTGCTGCAATCTTTGACGGAGGAGTGATATTTCCCGAAATTATTTAAACGATTCTTCCTCCTGCAACAATCTTTCACAAATTTAACGAATTTCTTTGAATTCTTCAAATTTTCCTGCCTCCTGCAGCTCTTCTTCTTGAATCTTTGACGAATATGAAATTGTTCACGATTCTTTAGAGTTTCTCCTTCTACAGCCTCTTCTTTCTCGATCTTTTGAGCATATCGCGTGCTACTTCCTCGTGTGAGCTTCCTACGAGGATATTTTGAGAGTAGAGCGGACAACTCTCCAAGCCTTGTGAAAATTCTGTGTCGCGTGCTCTCGTGATCCATGTAAGCTCTGCGCTGTGAGGATCGTGTTGCTCTCTAGCCTGTGTGAAGAGGCTTACTGCTGAAGCTCTGATACCATGATAAGTTGTGAAGCAAGAAATGCAGAGAGAAAGAATAGAGAAGAAATAGTATTCAGTATATTAAGAATGTAAGGAGAAAGTACAATGAGAAGAGTTAATGAAGAAGTGATGTGCAAAGGGAAATAGCTGAGCTAAATAGGCTCAAGCAAATCAAGAAAAGAAAGTACAGCTGGCCAGGACAGCTGGCAGTGTATAGTCAGACTGTTGAGGTTACATTACATTTAACAAAAATAAATGTAGAACCATTATGCTCCAAGATTTGTTCCATTCGACTATGACTGAACATGGGGGATGAATCTCCTCCAAATGAACCTCTCAGTCATAACAATTGAGAGTGCATCGAACTCAATCAAATTTCTATGCCAACTTATAATCCTTATATATCAATATTTTCGAAGAAAAATATACTCCATTCCTTTTCCACATTTATTAAATAGAATTCTTCATGTCCATGCAGGAAAAAATAATCATGCAAATGTTCCACCTGTCATCTAGTAATTAATCATGCAACCTTTAACCTTTTCTTCATTTAGCATTTTCTTTAATTCATTTTTAGTAATTTATCTTCTTTCTACATTTTTCTTCTTTTATAATTTCTGAGTTGTTTTATTATGATGTTATTATTTGTTTTATTTAATTATTATTATCTATTTATTATTTTAAGATGATAAATTTATTACTTATATTATTATTTATTATTATTCTTTTTTATTTAATTATTATTATCTATTTATTATTTTAAAATGATAAATTTAT
>SNQJ01S0029352.1:0-18125 GCA_010110895.2 Picea sitchensis | reverse complement strand
TTTCCCCCAGTCTGTAAAAATAACTATATTGGTCGAGAACTATGGCAAACTCCAAGATGTGAATGTGTGATTTGATGGACCCTGTATAAAAGGGTCGATGAATGTAAATGATGTGTGTATATATATGTTTCATGACTACTGAGAGGGGGATGCGCTAAAAAGGAGACCATGATGGATGATGAAAGGTGGTGGAAGGCAACTGGAATGGTGGTGTTAACTTCCACCGAACCAATACCATGTTGGTCTTTACTGGCTCAAAGACCAAAGCTGCTCTCTGGCCCTGGAATGAATTACTCGACAGGATGGTAGGTGGGGAGGCTCCTCATGAGTTAATGAGGGGATGGGGGTGAACCACCCATCTGTAGAAGCCCTTAGACCTGACCACTGCGAGAGAATTCGCACCACAAACAACCTTACAGGACAAAGCAATAAAGGAAGTGTATGGAGGGGGGGGCAATAGGAAAATCACAGAAGAAGAACCAGAGGAACTCCGGAAAATACAGTGAGTCATGAGCAGAGGAGAAGGAGAGTAACCTTCTTCCTTGACTTCCGACGATCACGAAGTAAGAGAATGAGTCTCAAAGCATCATGGTCTAGCTCAGGGGTGGCTAGTGGTAAATTCATTTGGATTCACTGAGCCTACGGTTGGGTGGAAATAAGCACCCCTCTCCGCAGTCATGCCACACTTGGTGCTCTTTTTGATAAGTGCTTACATCTCACATCTTGAATTAAATATAATGGATGGATGCTCATGTTTGTACACTTATAAATGATTGATTTTTGTATAGAAGTGTTTCCCTGGTATTTCGATCAGCAACAATGAATGCGTTCTTATACTTATATGACTATAATCGATTTATGTATCAAATGTATAAGTTCAGATTTGAGCTCGTCCCCTGGAGAGTTGTCCCATGTTCATGACCCATGATATGCCCTAGTTTGTTTTCTCGAAGGCACCTCCTTCTCGGAAGCTCCATCATATTCCAGAGCTGGAGTGAGTTTCTGGAACAGACTACCATTTTCAAGTAAGTATTTAAGCTTACCTCACCCTTGTCACAGAGTTCATAGATCGATAATCTAAGAAGACCCTTCCATTAGGTCACCCAGCCTGGTGATAATTACCCAAGGATCCGTTGGAGGATTTTATGGCCTAAGTTTGGAAACCTTGCACCAAAAAGAATGGTTCCCTAAGTTTTGGTGTTTCAGTGTTTTGTCTCCCGGGATATCTAAAGGTAAGTTTTCGTGTACTTGCCAAATGCGAAATCCTGATATGTGGAACCCCGAAATAGTCTAGTGTGGATAAGTTTTGGTGTTTCGGAGTTTAGGCAACCGGAAACCCAAAGGCAAGTTTCCTTGTATTCGCATGTCGCGAAATCCCGACTTCTGAAACCCCAAAATGGTATAGCATTGTTAGAGTTTCGTGTTTCAGCATTTCGGCACCCGGGATACCCAAGGGAAAGTTTCCTTGTATTCGCATGTTGTGAATTCCTGACTTATGAAACCTCGAAATCAGCTTAGTGTATATATATGAAATTCAGTGTTTCAGCACCTGAGATACCCAAGGGTAATTTTCCTTGCCTTCGCATGTCATGAAATCCCAACTTGCGAAACCTCGAAATGGTATAGCATGGTTCGAGTTTTGTGTTTCGGCGTTTCGGTACCAGGATACCCAAGGGAAAGTTTCCTTGTATTCGCATGTCATGGATTCTTGACTTGCAAAACCCCAAAATGAGCTTAGTATATATATATATGAACTTCAGAGTTTCGGCTCCCAGAAAACCCAGATGCGAGACCTCTTTTCATCGCACATAGTGAAATCCTGACTTTCAAAACATCGAAGTGAGTTTAGAGGATATATGGTTCGAAGTTTTGGCTTCTGAAAAACCTAAGTGCAAGACCTTCTATTTGCGCATATCCCGAAATCCCGACTTGTGAAACCACGAAATGATAATAGAGTGGATGAGATATGGTGTTTTGATGTTTCAGCACCCGGGATATCTAAGGGAAAGTCTCTTGTACTCACCAATCCCGAGATCATGACTTGCGAAACCCTGAAAAGACATAGTGTGCCTAGAATTTGGATGTTTCGGTGTTTCAGCACCCGGGAAACCCAAGGGTTTGTTCCCTTGTACTCGTCGGTCGTGAAACCCAAACTTGCAAAACCCCGAAATAATAATAATAGTGGGGATAAGTCCTGATGTCTTAGTATTTTGACACCCAGGATATCTAGAGGCAAGTCCCTCGTACATGCCAGTCGTGAATTCTTGACCTGTGATATCCTGATATGGCTTAGCGCATGTAGATTTGGTTCTCAATGTTTCAGCACCCAGAAAATCGAAGGGTATGAACCCCTCATCCTCTTCTACTGCGAAAACCTAGTATGGGAAACATCGAAAGGTGGGATGCCAGGTTTTAATCCGAGGCATTGTTAGATGTGACAAACTATTGGTCCCTTTTAGATTTCAACACTTTGAGAGACAAGAGAGCACGGGAACACATGCATCATGATTTCCCGAATCGCGAAAGCCAGAAACGCCCCTCTGGTAAGGACCATGGTCATAGCCAATGATCACATGGGTAAGGATAAGGGATGGTAGGGTCTGCATCAGGCCCCATAGGAATTTGGGGATTCTGTTCCTCGGTGAAAAGAAGGAAAAAGCCGAAAAATATTAGTTCCCATAGTTGGTGTGTGACAAATTGGTATCAGAGCATGGTTACAACACTTGGCTTGCTTGGGCTCATGAACGGGTTGCGCAGAGACTCCATTCAGAGTACTCCTAAAAAGAGTAACCCTTTATCTTAACCCCCTTAATCGCAAGTCGATATTAAGAATGAAAACTCCTATTGTCCGTGTGCATGTGAAAAATATGAATTATGTACTGGTTATAAATGAATATAAACATAGACTAATAACCAACATTTTTCTTTTTCACACAAGCGGAATATCAACCGCGGGAAATTACAGACGTATAGGATGGTGAGTCACCATGAAGTGGGGGAGGGCTCCCATAATAGAGACAAATATTTTGATGAAAGGTGGGAGGTAAGGACCCCTACAGATCTAGTTGAGACTGTCAGGAGCCTCATGGTAGAATTGCAGAGTTGCAAGGCTGACAATGAGAGGATGATAAAAGAGCAAGAGAAGCAAACGGAAATTAATGTAGTTTTACTGCAGAGCTTATCCGACATAGAAAGACAATTGAAAAATGAACCCAAGACACAGAAACATGGTCATGTCAGTGGCCACATTGAAAGGAGCACCTCGAGAAAGGTCCACCGTAGAGATAAGGGACAAGCGTTGGACAATTCTTATGGAAAGGAAGCTAGTGACTCGGAGGGATCTTCTAGCAGCAAAACTAGTTCTCATTCCCGAAGAAAATGAAAGAATCATAATATTTCCAAGAGTAATAATCTCGAAGAGTTAAAGAAGGCCAAACCACCCTCCTTCAACAGTGAAATAAAGAAAGGAGAGGAAGCGGAGGCCTTGCTTCTTGGACTAAAGAAGTATTTCAGAGCCCATGATTTCTCAGAAAACTTGAAGTCCCAAGTAGCCACCTTCAACTTGAATGGAAAGGCTTCCATTTGGTGGGAATACCTTAAGAATGTAAAAGGGATTCACGAAGAAGACATGTATTGAGAACGGTTTGAGAAATACTTCAAAAAGAAATATCTGTCGGAAAAATACTTCGACAAAAAGACTAAAGAATTCTATGAACTCAAGCTGGGGAAACTCACCATAGAGGAATATGTCAGCCGATTCCTCGAGTTGTTGAAGTATGTACCCTATATAAAAGAAGAAAAGGAAAAGGTGCAACGATTCATCAGTGGACTACCTAAGGACTATCAGAACAGGATTGAATTTGACGAACCAAAGACCCTAGTAGGTACTATCCGAAATGCAAGATATTGTTATGAATAGCTTGGGCCTCGAACAGGACCTCGTGAAGGATGGAAGTAGAAGAATAGTTCGAGATTCCAGAAAAAGGGGTTTAAATCCCCAAGATTTAAGGACTATAAAAAGAACTCAAGGATGAGCTACCCAACCCAATGTGTACACCGACAGAACTTTCCCTCCTTGAATGAAAATGAACTTTTTGGATCTGCCCCAATAAAGACTGATAACCCAAAGAGAGAACATCTACTAAGGGACTGCCTGCACTGACAACATAACAACCAGATAATTTACAACGTTCAAGAATCTACCATCATCAATGATGTGGGCATGAGTGTGCCACAAATTTATGTAGCCTTGGATAATAACCAAGCTGACCACCAAGCTTCAGTGGTGGAAATTGAAGGTATGATCACCAACCATCTAGTGTTTATTTTGATTGACCCTGGTTCAAATTTGAGTTATATAGCCCCTAAGGTTGTTGATAAATGTAAACTACAACCACATAAAAATGCCAACCCATGGTTGGTACAATTAGCCACTGGCACCAAAAGAAGGGTAGTGGAGGTCATACCAGCCTGCCAATTCATTATGGGCGAATTCCCCACCCAAGCAACCCTTAACATATTACCCCTGGGATCATATGATCTGTTGATTGGTATGGACTGGCTAGGCACCCATAAAGCCAAACTGGACTGTTACCATAAAACCTTGGAATGTGTAAGTGAAGAACGAAGAAAAATAACCCTTCAAGGAATCCAAAAACCTGTCTCGGTTGGACAAATATTAGCTCTTCAAATGAGAAAGTATTGCAGAAAAGGATGTCCACTATATGCAATATAGATGTTAAAAACAATTGAAGGTGACAAACCAAACCTCGAAGACCACCCCACACCAAGAGAATACAGAGATGTATTTCTGGAAGAGGTATTGGGTTTACCTCCGAGAAGGGACATCGACTTCTCAATAGAACTTGCACCAGGAGCGGTGCCAGTGTCCAGGACACCCTATAGGATGAGCACAACTGAGCTAGTTGAACTTAAATTAAAACTGAAAGAAATGATGGATAGAGGCTATATCTTGCCCAGTGTGTCTCCATGGGGAGCACCAGTCTTGTTTATGAAAAAGAAATATGGTACCCTCTGACTGTGTATAGATTATAGACAACTCAATAAGGTAACCATAAAGAACAAGTACCCCTTACCCAGGATCAATGAATTGTTTGATCAATTGGGAGGTGCCTCTATATTCTTGAAGATTGACTTGAGATCTGGATAGCACCAAGTCTGAATCAAGGGTGAAGACATCCACAAAACTACCTTCAGGATGAGATATGGTCACTATGAGTTTGTGGTAGTGCCATTCGGATTGACCAATGCCCCTGCCACTTTTATGTGCTTGATGAACAATGTTCTCAACAAATTCCTACACAAATTTGTCTTGGTTTTTATTGGCGACATATTAATTTACTCCAATAATAGAGAGGAACATGAGGAACACCTTAGGCTTGTGCTCCAAGTGCTAAGAGAACATCATCTCTATGCCAAATTTAGCAAGTGTGAATTTTTCCAGAAGCAAATACATTACTTGGGCCATGTTCTATCTTAAGAATAGGTAGTAGTAGACCCTTATAAGATTAGGTCTATCATGGAATGGCCTACCCCAAAGGATGTTTCGGATATCAAGTCCTTTATGGGATTGGTAGGATACTATAGGAGATTTATAAAAGGATTCTCCAAGATTGGAAGCCCAATCACTACCCTCAAGAAGAAGGGGACAAAATTCATGTGGACACAAAAATGTGAAGAAAGATTTCAAACCCTGAAACATCTACTGACCCACGCACCTGTAATGAAGATCACCGATTCCAAAGTTGACTTCCTCCTGTGCACAGATGCCTGTAAGGAAGGGCTCGGAGGAGTCCTTATGCAAGGAGGAAGTGTGATCTACTATGAATCCTGAAAATAGAATGAGCACGAAGTCAACTATGTGACCCATGATCTAGAGTTGGCCTCCATAGTGCACGCCTTGAAAATGTGGAGTCATTACCTCCTGGGAAGAAAATTTGTACTTATGACAGACCACTGTGGATTTTGATATCTATTTGACCAACCAAATCTCAATGCCAGACAAACTAGGTGGATGTCCCTCTTTAGCAAGTTTTATTTTGAAATCAAACATATTAAGGGAAAGGAAAATAGGGTGGTCGATGCCCTTAGCAGAAGCATGAAAACAATTCAGCTGGTAGCAGTAAGCACCTACGAGATGGATGTCAAGGAAAGAGTCATAAATGCACAAGAGATAAACACATTCTTCCAGACTGTGACCTCTTACTTACAGCAAGAACTCACGGGGGTAAAGTATGGAGGCTACCAGATGATGGAAGGAGGTATGCTCACTTACATAAACATATTGTATATCCCATATTGTGATGACTTGAAGAGGTTCATAATGGATGAACTCCACAAAAGACCCTATACTGGTCATCCATGATACCAGAAGATGATCACGACCACCAGGAAACAATTCTATTGGCCTGGATTGAAGAAAGACATAGCTGAGTACTTATCCAAATGCATAGAGTGCCAAAAGGTAAAAGAAGAACACCGACATCCAGCAGGATTATTACAACCTCTACCAATCTCGGAATGGAAATGGGAAACCATCTCCATGGATTTCATCACTAGATTACCAACCTTGACAAAAAAAAATGACGCCATCATGGTAGTGGTGGATAAACTGAGAAAGTCCGCTCATTTTATCCCCATCAATTCAACTTGTAAGGAAATAGACATCGCCAATGTATTCATGAAGGAGACATTCAGATTGCATGGTATGCCGAAAGAGATCATGTCTGACAGAGACACGAAATTTACTTCCAACTTTTGGAAATCATTGATGGTTGTTTTGGAGACTAAGTTACTATTTATCACAGCCTATCACCCTCAAACCAATGGACAGATGGAAAGGTTGGACCAAATATTAGAGGACATGCTCAGGATGCATGTAATGCATCAATCCAAAAAGTGTGAAGACTACCTGCCACTAGTGGAATTTACCTACAACAACGACTACCAAGAATCCCTGAAGACGAGCCCTTTAAAAGTCCTCTACAGTAGGCCGTGCAATACTCCAATTAGTTGGAGTAATCCTGTAAACAAAGTTACTATTGGAAATGACATGTTGAAAGAAATGGAACGACAAGTGATTCAGATAAAACAAAATCTAAAGGTCGCTCAGAACCGACAGAAAAGTTACGCCGACCAAAAGAGAACTCCAAGAGAGTTCAAGGTGGGAGACCACGTATACCTCAGAGTTAGGCCCAGGAAGAGTTCCCTGAAGATGGGAGCATGTGCCAAGTTGACACCTCAATATTGTGGACCCTTTGAAGTTCTAGATAGAGTGGGGCCTATAGCCTATAGGCTAGCACTTCCTCCCACAGTAAAAGAGCATAATGTTTTCAATGTTTCATTATTGAAGAAATATGTACATGATTCTAATCATATAATTGACTGGTCTATGATCTACATGGAACCGGAGGGAGAATTCCTACCAGAACCTCAATGCATACTGGACAGAAAGGAAACCCCACTCAGGAACCGAACCATTGCACAGGTCAAGGTGTAGTGGAAACATTTTGGCCCAGATGAGGCTACCTGGGAAACGGAAGATGCCATGAAATAGGAATATCTGATTTTGTTTACTTCTGTACTTACACATTCTATTGATAGATAGAACATCGAGGACGATGTTCCTTTAAGGGGGAGGGAATTGTAACACCCTGTTTCCCCCAGTCTGTAAAAATAACTATATTGGCCAAAAACTATGGCAAACTCCAAGATGTGAATGTGTGATTTGACAGACACTGTATAAAAGGGTCGATGAATGTAAATGATGTGTGTATATATATGTTGCATGACTACTGAGAGGGGGATGTGCTGAAAAAGAGACCATGATGGCTGATGAAAGGTGGTGGAAGGCACCTAGAATGGTGGCGTTAACTTCCACCGAACCAATACCATGTTGGTCTTTACTGCCTCAGAGACCAAAGCTTCTCTCTGGCCCTAGAATGAATTACTCGCCATAATGGTAGGTGGGGAGGCTCCTCATGAGTTGATGAGGGGATGGGGGTGAACCGCCCATCCGTAGAATCCCTCAGACCTAACCACTATAGGGGAATTTGTGCCACACACAACCTTGTAGGACAAAGAAAGAAAGGAAGTGTGTGGAGGGGGGGCGATAGGAAAATCACAGAAGGAGAACCAGAGGAACTATAGAAAATATAGTGAGTCATGAGCAGAGAAGAAGGAGAGTAACCTTCGTCCTTGACTTCCGACAAGTGGGAAGTAAGAGATTGAGTCTCAAAGCATCGTGGTCTACCTCGAGGGTGGCTACTGGTAAATCCATTTGGAGTCATTGAGCCTATAGTTTGGGGGAAACGAGAACCCCTCTTAGTAGTCATGCCACACTTGGTGATCTTTTCTGATAAGTGTTTACATTTCGCATCTTGAATTAAATATAATGGATGCATGCTCATGTTTGTACACTTATAAATGATTGATTTCTGTATAGAAGTGTTTGCTTGATATTTCGATCAACAACAATGAATGCGTGATTATACTTATATGACTATAATCGATTTACGTATTGAATGTATAAGTTCAAATTCGAGCTTATCCCCTGGAGAGTTGTCCCATGTTCACGACCCATGATATGCCCTAGTTTGTTTTCCCGAAGGCACCTCCTTCTGGGAAGCTCCATCATATTCCAGAGCCGGAGTGAGTTTCTGGAAGGGACTACCGTTTTTAAGTAAGTATTTAAGCTCACCTCACCCCTGTCACAGAGTTCATAGATCGATAATCTAAGAAGACCCTTCCGTTGGGTCACCCAGCCTGGTGATAATTACCCAAGGATCCATTGGAAGATTTTATGGCCTAAGTATGGAAACATTGCACTATAAAGAATGGTCCCCTAAGTTTTGGTGTTTCGGTGTTTCGTCTCCCAGGATATCTAAAGGTAAGTTTCCTTGTACTCGCCAGATGTGAAATCTCAATATGTGGAACCCCAAAATAGTCTAGCGTGGATAAGTTTTGGTGTTTTGGAGTTTCAACTACTGTGAAACCCAAAGGCAAGTTTCCTTGTATTCGCATGTCACAGAATCCCGACTTGCGAAACCCCGAAATGGTATAGCATGGTTAGAGTTTGGTGTTTCGGCGTTTCGACACCCGGGATACCCAAGGGCAAGTTTCCTTGTATTCACATGTTATGAATTCCCGACTTGCAAAACCCCGAAATGATCTTAGTGTATATATATGAACTTCATCATTTCGACAACCAGGATACCCAAGGGCAAGTTTCCTTGTCTTTTCATGTCCTGCAATTCTGACTTACGAAACCCCGAAATGGTATAAAATGGTTAGAGTTTGGTGTTTTGGCGTTTCGGCACCCAGGATACCCAAGGGAAATCTTCCTTGTATTCGCATGTCACGAATTCCTGACTTGCGAAACCCCGAAACGAGCTTAGTATATATATATATATATATGAATTTCAGAGTTTTGGCTCCCGGGAAACCCAGATGTGGAACCTCTTGTCGTCGCACATCGCGAAATACTGACTTGCGAAACCCCGAAGTGAGTTTAGAGGATATTTGGTTCGAAGTTTTGGCTCCCCGAAAACCTAAGTGTGAGACCTCATGTCTGTGTATATCCCGAAATCCTCACTTGCGAGACCCTGAAATGATAATAGAGCGGATGAGATGCGGTGTTTTGGTGTTTCGGTACCCGGGATATCTAAGGGAAATTCTCTTGTACTTTCCAATCCCGAGATCCCGACTTGGGAAACCCCGAAATGACATAGTGTGTCTAGAGTTTGGATGTTTCTGTGTTTCAACACCCAGGAAACCCAAGGGTCAGTTCCCTTGTACTCGTCGGTCGTGAAACCCCGACTTGCGAAACCCCGACTTGCAAAACCTTGAAATAATAATAATAGCAAGGATAAGTCTTGATGTCTAATTATTTCTGCACCCGGGATATCTAGAGGCAAGTCCCTGGTACACGCTAGTCCCGAATTCCTGACTTGTGAAATCTCGATATGGCTTAGCGCATGTAGATTTGGTTCTCGGTGTTTCGGCTCTCGGAAATCCGAAGGGTATGAACCCCTCATCCTCTTCTATCGTGAAAACCTGGTATGCGAAACTCCGAAAGGTGGGATGCCAGGTTTTAATCCGAGGCATTGTTAGATGTGATAAATTGTTGGTCCCTTTCGGATTTCGGCACTTCGAGAGACGAGAGCAGGGGAACACATGCATCGCGAAAGCCAAAAATTCCCCTTCGATAAGGCTCGTGGTCATAGAAAATGATCACATGGGTAAGGATAAGGGATGGTAGGGTCTGCATCATGCCCCATAGGAATTCAGGGATTATGTTCCTCGGTGAAAAGAAGGAAAAAGCCAAAAAATATTAGTTCCTGTAGTGGGTGTGTGACAGGTAAAGTTCTCAGCACTTTCTCAATAACTCTCTTATTCTCAACATCATCTCCATACTATCTAATATGGTTCACAACACTCATCACTTGAGTCATGAAAGTATCAACACTTTCATTAGCCTTCATCTTCATA
Source organism: Picea sitchensis (assembly GCA_010110895.2). NCBI lineage: Eukaryota > Viridiplantae > Streptophyta > Pinopsida > Pinales > Pinaceae > Picea > Picea sitchensis. The sequence goes on along the minus strand of SNQJ01S0029352.1, from coordinate 7,616 downwards.
TTTTCGAAGTCCCTTCTCAAGTTCTGCAACTTGACTGTCTTCACCTTGGACACACCTTGATAACAGGTTTCAAGGATATCCCAAGCCATCTTCAAAGATGCAGCACTAGAAATATTCGTAAAAATTGATTCATTTAATCCTTGTTGAATTAATCCAAGATCTTTGTTATCCTTTTTTCTATTTTCCTTCAACAAAACACGATCAACATTAGAGAGAGCCAATTCTTCTGCTACATCAGCTGGCTCAACATAACCATCAATAGCATAGGTCCATAAATCTTGAGAACTTAAAATCTTCCTCATTCGAATATACCAAGAGTCATATGACTTCTCACTCAGGAGAGTGACCTAAACTTGAGAAGAACTACTACCAGATGCAACCATTTATATAAAAATTGAAAGGAATCGAATAAACATTCACGCAAGAAAAGTAGAGGGTAAAATTGGGCACAAACTGGAACAATCTGCACTAAACTAAGAAATAGCAGGATGGATTGCAGGCTTTGATACAAAATGTAGAAAACAGAGGCACATCACAGTTTGGATTTCGTCATTTACAAACACCCAACACAAAAACAAAACAAGTATTCCCGAATCACAAAATGTGAACACCATGTGGGCCCAACACTTCGGGTTCGGAGTTTTTGAACTCCACGCGCTCAAAATCCGATGTAGGGAACTCCGCGCACTCCAAAAAAAATGATACGTGAAAATGTTCTCAAAATACAATGGAGAGAACACTGCACACTCCAACAAAAAATGATATGAGAAAAATTCTCTCAAAATACAATGGAGAGAACACCGAGAACACACCCAAATGGAATTTATTATTATTATTATTCAATGTGCTTTCATCAATGATATATTCCTCTCAGAAAATACAATCCGTTTCAGGTATAAATAACAAAAATTTCCTAATCAATTTCCCCTTCAATCTTAGAAAAGATGTCGATAGTATCTTGTGGTCTTCGAAGGTTAAGGTGGCCACCGTTTGAGCAATTTAAGACAAATCGGCAATTTAAGACAAATCGGTAAATTGGTGCTAAATCCTCGAGTCTTGAAGGGTCAAGACGACTACAGATCCACCATTATTCAAGCGATGAAATGATTACTATCCAACACATCGTGCATGTGCACAATATTGTTTTTGATATTGATTTTATGGGATGTTTGTACAACATTGAAGAGGAGGGCACTATGGACTGTTGGTGTATCTCTCATTCTTAGCGCCCAGACTATCTAGATGCTCGGTTTGATTGATTTCTTGCATATCTGTTGTATGGACCAAAAACAAGACTTTAGAAACCTCTTACCTTATGTTTAATTAATTTTTGGATCATTTAATCGTAAGAGAACTAATGCTCTGCGATGAGAGTGGATAACATAAGGGACGAGTCGGTGCTCCGTGATGAGAAACTTTCGGACAAGGAAGTGGCTTAGTATCTGGGCTTGGTGGACTTGGATTCCTCCATGGCTTCCAGATTCGTCAACGGTATTTTTTTCGGTCCAGGCTAGCGGGTGGCCTTGGCTAGTAATCTCGCAAACGAACCCAAGGTCGATATTGCACCAAGGCATTATGCATTTACACAATACAATTTATGAGAATCAAGAAACAAAAAATATTTCACACAAAATGCTCCAGTTAAACTATATATGTTTTTGAATGGATTTGTAATAGAATGTACACTTACACCTATAGAATTTATAGTTACACCTACAATAACAATTGCAGAGTGTTTGTTGGGTTTGGATACATTTCCATTACTTCTTCTCGTTAGATTGTGGGTTGAGAACAACTATTTGCTAGCCCTTGAGAACAACATTGCTAGACTTTGGAAATATCGTAGTAGTTCCCTTAGCATTTGGAGACATCACAGAGTTGTTCTTTGCATCCAATGAAATGTTGGAATAATCTCATTCAAAGAGAAATGATAGAGAAAAAATGTTGGGCTACATTGTAGGATTTGGGTTTTTTAAGTAAATAGGCATTATCTAACTTAAACAATGTCTTTGTCTTGAAAATACGATCAGAGGTCAGAGTTTGAAAAGGCGGTGAATATCGTGGCGATTAGTTGGTAGTCTTGCAAAGGCCGTGAGAGTTTGCAAATGTGGTGGATATGGCTGCCATAAGCTGGTAAGACTTTGTAGGATATAGAGTTTTCAAAGACGGTGGATATGGAGGTGGTAAGCTAGTCAGAGTTTGTAGGAGATAGATGTGATTGTAGGTCTTCAAAAAACTTTGGAGGAGACAAATTTGGTTGTAGATCTTAAATAAACTAGTCATCATCCTCATAAAGAGTTTAAATAAACTAAACTTAGGTTATATAACATTGCATAAAATGCATTGTATGAGACCGTATTAAAATACTTATTATAGATGAAAACTTAGGTTATTTAAGAAGGTTGGGAAAAAAGACTTTGATTTGTCTAGCCAATAGAATGGAATGTTTGAGAAAATCAATTTAAATAATATAAAAAACATATTTTTTTGTTCTTCTTATGTACAACTTTGGACTATAAAAAAATTATTTGCATTCAAACCGCAAACTAATTGATGGTCAGCGTGGTATCGAATGCTAGAGTCCCTAGAAAGGAATGTTTAAGAAAATCAATTTAAATAATATAAAAACATATTTTTTGTTCTTCCTATGTACAAGTTTGGACAATAAAAAAAATTATTTGTAGTCAAACAGCAAACTAATTGATGGTCAACGTCAACATGGTATCGAATGCTAGAGTCCCTCCTTGCCTTAGGCAGGGACTAATAAAAGATCTTCAGAATGACTACATGTTTTATGAAAATTTCTAAATCATTGGATTATACTTGAAAAATTTACAATTTTTGCCCCAAATTATTTCATATCGTTAAAAACAAACAAACTTTTAACCTTTAAATTTTGAGGTTTTTATTTTTTGTCGTGATTTGGAAAATTTCATTTGAACAAATTATGATTAATCTTTGAGGGCATTTTCTATCTTTGAAGTTTTGATTTGGATTGCAAAAATAAACCATTTCTTTATGCCACATATTTTGAATTAAAGTTATAAGTAATAAATTTATCATTTTAAAATAATAAATAGATAATAATAATTAAATAAAAAAGAATAATAATAAATAATAATATAAGTAATAAATTTATCATCTTAAAATAATAAATAGATAATAATAATTAAATAAAACAAATAATAACATCATAATAAAACAACTCAGAAATTATAAAAGAAGAAAAATGTAGAAAGAAGATAAATTACTAAAAATGAATTAAAGAAAATGCTAAATGAAGAAAAGGTTAAAGGTTGCATGATTAATTACTAGATGACAGGTGGAACATTTGCATGATTATTTTTTCCTGCATGGACATGAAGAATTCTATTTAATAAATGTGGAAAAGGAATGGAGTATATTTTTCTTCGAAAATATTGATATATAAGGATTATAAGTTGGCATAGAAATTTGATTGAGTTCGATGCACTCTCAATTGTTATGACTGAGAGGTTCATTTGGAGGAGATTCATCCCCCATGTTCAGTCATAGTCGAATGGAACAAATCTTGGAGCATAATGGTTCTACATTTATTTTTGTTAAATGTAATGTAACCTCAACAGTCTGACTATACACTGCCAGCTGTCCTGGCCAGCTGTACTTTCTTTTCTTGATTTGCTTGAGCCTATTTAGCTCAGCTATTTCCCTTTGCACATCACTTCTTCATTAACTCTTCTCATTGTACTTTCTCCTTACATTCTTAATATACTGAATACTATTTCTTCTCTATTCTTTCTCTCTGCATTTCTTGCTTCACAACTTATCATGGTATCAGAGCTTCAGCAGTAAGCCTCTTCACACAGGCTAGAGAGCAACATGATCCTCACAGCGCAGAGCTTACATGGATCACGAGAGCACGCGACACAGAATTTTCACAAGGCTTGGAGAGTTGTCCGTTCTACTCTCAAAATATCCTCGTAGGAAGCTCACACGAGGAAGTAGCACGCGATATGCTCAAAAGATCGAGAAAGAAGAGGCTGTAGAATGAGAAACTCTAAAGAATCGTGAACAATTTCATATTCGTCAAAGATTCAAGAAGAAGAGCTGCAGGAGGCAGGAAAATTTGAAGAATTCAAAGAAATTCGTTAAATTTGTGAAAGATTGTTGCAGGAGGAAGAATCATTTAAATAATTTCGGGAAATATCACTCCTCTGTCAAAGATTGCAGCAGAGAATAGTAAGCTTCAAAGAACTCGTGAAATTCTTTCAAATCTTTGAAAGATTCATGAATTTTTCTTCCGCAAGAGAAAATCTTTGGAAAGGCAGCAAAGAACACGCCAGAGGAGACAAGAATGAGAAATCACAACTGTAAGATTAGTCCTGCGAAGAGATGAGAGGCAAAAATCAAGTTCAGAAGTGACGAGGAGAGCGCAGAAAAGGTGAAAGAATTTCAGCCGTTAGATTTCATGCAGAGGACCGACAGTCATCGGATCCATGAGAAAGTGCATGAGGATTAATCCTCTGGAGCGCACAGGAGAAATTTTGACTTGAGAAGTCACGAAATCGTTAGGACCGTCCATCAAGGAGGATACGTGGTGAGATCTTGGAAATTCGCTGACTCGCAGGGTGTAAAGGTCAGAAGACTACGGGGAGAATTCGTAAATCGTGAAATCCTGATTCATTCTAGACCATTGGATCAAGAAAGATCTTGAGTCGTCGATCTAACGCTATCGCGAAATCGGGAATCGGGACTTGGACAAGCAAAGGAGACTGCACTCCAAACCCCGATACGCGAAATTCCAAAATCATCTCAACCGTCCATCAAGGAGGACATGTGGTAGCAGATCCAAGCGCCATCAAAATTTTGGCATTTTGGAGTTTGGGATATCGAAGTTCTTGTTGACGAAGGTCAAGACACTCCATGGAAAAAGTCCCGAAATCCGGAAACAATCAGAGTCGTCCATTCGTTGGGACACGTGGCAGAGATCGAGGAAACCGTCGGTATTTCAGCTACCAGGGTTTCAAGTTGACAGAGGATATGTGTCACCGGGGGTCACAAGTCATGAAATCATGAAATGCAGGAGGACCGTCCATCTTTAGGAGACGCGTGGCAACAATCCATAATTTCAAGAGATTTTCCGAAAGGAGAAGGACACTTTGTCATTTCAACATTTTACGTATCAGTATTTCGGGGGTCAAGAGGACAGGAGATCAGGCGCTTGAGTCGCGAAACCCCAAAAAAATACTATAGTCTTATGAGCAATGGTCACATGGACTAAGGCATAGCTTTGGGGCTAATTGTTGTTAAAGCCATTTCGGCAAATCGACATTTCGGAGATTGAAAGGAAAAAGGCTCAAGGACTCTTGACATTGGGAAACAGGAAGTCCCAAAATGCGAAATATTGAAAAGGCATTTGAATAAGCGTTGGGATATTTCGAATTTCGGCAAATTAAGGGATAGAGCACTGATGAAGGCATAGTTATTCTCAGAATAACGAAAATCCAATAGTGCTTTAACATTTAGGCGCGTGGTCACATTGAACGGATACTAAGGTTCAATCCAAGGTCGTTAATCTCTCTTCGGCGCTTTGGCGATCGGAAGTTGGAGAGACAAGAGTTTGGAGGGCTCGTATAACGAAGTTCCAAAGTCAGAATCGCGAAGCCAAAACTCACGAAGATGAAACTCATGAAATCTGGAATCACAAAGTTCAAAAGTCACTGGAAGAAATTAATAGACCTGGTTTAAGTGCAAGAAACAGGTAAACACAAATTTTTCCATTTTTTTTTCTATTTTGTCAAATTCTTTAAATATGGCGACTTCTAGTAATTTAGGACCAACTCAGGGTCCGATTCTTCTTAGAAAGAACTATGAGTTTTGGTCTCTTCGAATGAAATCCTTCTTGTAAGCACAAGAGTGCTGGGATCTAGTGGATATTGGATATGTGGAACCATATCCAGAAGACCTTGCCACCATGACAAACCAACAGAGAATTGCTCAGGCAACTCAGAGGAACAAAGAAAATAAAGCTAAATTATGGATTCAAAATTCTGTGGATGATTCGATTTTCTCCAAAATCATAGGCGCTATTAATTCAAAAAAAGCATGGGACATCCTTAAATCATCCTACCAAGGCAATGATAGGGTCAAAACAGTCAAACTACAGACCTTGAGGGCGCAATTGAAGACTTTAAGAATGAGAAAGTCTGAAAATGTGGATCAGTTCATGACTAGAGTCATGGGAATCGTGAACCAGATTAGATTGACTGGTGAAGCCATCATTGATCAACACATTGTTGAGAAAGTCCTTAGAAGTTTACCAAAGAAATTCGAAATGGTTGTTACAGCAATCCTTGAATCCAAGGACTTGTCACATTTTTCAACAGATGAACTGACTGGTTCCCTAGTGACACATGAGACCAGACTACATCTCACATATGAGTCAATCGCAAATGCCTTCAAAACTCAATTCTCCTTCAACAGAGGGAGAGGCAGAGGTCACCAAGGATGAGGGAGTACTACAAGTGACCAACACTAGAATGGAGGTAACAAACAATAGAGCCAACATCAAAATTTCCAAGGTCACGGACAACAACACAAGAATCATAATTTTCAGCCTCAAAGAGGCAGAGGGAGAAGATGAAATGATAAATCAAGCATATAATGCTATTACTGCAAAAAGTATGGGCACTATGAATCTGAATGCAGGAAGAAGCAAGCAGATCATCTCTCGGGCAGAGCACATGTGTCAAATCATATGGGAGAAAACTCAAAAGGTATGTTTCTCTCATGCCAAAAGAATGAAGAACAACCTAAAGATCTCTGGTTGTTGGACAATGGATGTAGAAATCACATGACAGGTAACAAATATTTACTTTCATGCATTGATTCTTCAATCTCATCTGATATTACACTTGGAAATGATTCCTTAGTCAAAGTTCAAGGCAAAGGAAATGTACCTATTCTTACTAAACAAAATGAAAAGAAAGACATAAACAATGTCTATCATGTTCCAGATCTGAAACATAATATGCTAAGTGTAGGACAACTCATTGAACATGGCTGTAAGGTACTCTTTGAGGGAGAATCTTTCAAGCTAAATGACATAATCCCAAGCAGAAAATTGATTTCTGAAATCCACATGACTCGGAATAGGATGTTTCCCCTGACACTCAGAACTGCAAATCTGATTCAACCATATGCACAAAGTGCATCCACCCTGAATGAAATAATGGTTTGTCATACAAGATTTTGACATCTACCCTTTAAGAGTCTAAGTCTTCTTCAGAAGCACTCCATGGTCAAAGGTCTTCCCATCTTCAAAAAACAAAATTCCCCATGTGAGTCTTGCATACTTGGAAAACATAAGAGAACTATTTTTCCACAGTCATCCAATCAAGCCAAACAACATCTCAAAATAGTTCACACTTACCTATGTGGACCAATGAAAACAGAGTCAATAGGTGGTAGCTTTTACTTTCTAACGTTTATTGATGATTTTAGCAGGAAAATCTGGATCTCTTTTCTCAGACACAAGTCTGAAACTTTTGCAAAATTCAAGGAATTCAAAGAAAAAGATGAAAAACAGAGTGACAAATATATAAAATCACTCAGGTCTGATGGAGGAGGAGAATACA
>SNQJ01S0029351.1:55988-71736 GCA_010110895.2 Picea sitchensis | reverse complement strand
TTTCTTGTTTGGGTACTCAATTGGCTCATAGCTCATCCTATTATCCTCAATCTGATGGACAAACCAAGATAGTGAACAAATGCCTGGAAGGCTACCTTCGTTTCTTTGTCTCTAATAAAAAAACACAATGGTTCAAATGGTTACCCTTGGAAGAATGGTTCAAATGGTTACCCTTGGCAGAATGGTGGTGATGGCGTGACGCTCCTCAACCTACCCCGCAGGGTCCCTGCGCCTGACCTCCTGGTCTTCAAGGATCGTTCAAAGTTCACCTTTGAGTTGAATTGTCTCTTTGGACTCCCAATGTAATATCTGTGAAAAACCCGATCCACAGGTCCTTTCTTCACCTGCACGGCTTTTCCCACTTAACTGTGATCTTCCTCGACTCAGTTTCGGGTTTTGGGGTTTCCTCTTTCCCGATGTCAAGAGTTCCTGCTCCCGCGATCTCTCGATCTCTAATTTGTCGATGCACTCCTTTCGGTCTTATCCCCTCATAGCTAAACTCCTACTCCATGTGACTAATTCTCATAAGACCGTAGCCTTATCACCTTATCCTTCTTTCCGGGTTTTGGGATTCAAAATCCCGATGTGCTCCAACTTCCATTAGCCCTCCAGGCTAAGCTCATGGTCCACATGACTATCCCCTTATATGACCGCAGCCATACCTCCTCATCGGGGTTTCGAACTTTCTTATGCCAAAATGCATATGTCCTCAGGACTCGTGATTCCTCGAATCCCGACGCGCTCTTTACGCACTAGCTCTCCTGGCTAGGCTCCTGGCCCATATGACCGTTATCCCCGTGACTGTAGTCTTGTCTCTTCCATCGGGGTTTCGAGGTTTCCATTGCCAAAATGCATTGGTTCACGGGATTTCTATCCTTCGAATATCGATTCTCCGCTATGATGACAGCTGGCAACTCCTGTCCACCTTTAGCCTGATCAATGGTCGTGATTGCCTATGGAACCAACGGCTCCAAATCTCCCTCAGGGTTCAGGGTTTCAAATATCGAAAAACATTTTCCCACGGGACTATCGATCCCTCGAATCCTGATTCTCCACCATGCTGACAGTTGGCCCCTCAATGGCACTTCCTCCTTCTTGTCAGGGTATCGGACTTCACGATTCCGAAATGCATAAACCCCGTGTCCATGGGATTCTCGATATCCCGATGACCCAAATGTCGATCAACAACTTCCTGTCGGGACTTTCCCCAATGGCTCTGATTTCTGCCGCACGTCCCCTCCAGATGGACGGTTCAGATTTCTCCTTGGGGTTTCGAGACTTCTGATGTGTCGACTTTCACGACCTCAGGAACTTCGATTTCCTGAGTGCTGATATGCGGATGGCTAGTGCAAATATCTCCAAAATGAATGATCATGTGACACGTGTCCTCTCTCTGATGGACAGCCCATATTAATCCTCGTGTTTCAAGACTTGAAGTGTCTACTCTTTCTCGACCACGAAAATCTCGATATCCCGATGGCTACGCCTCTCGTTAGGATTTTACCTCTGCCTATGAGAGTTTAACTCCCATGCAACTCCTGACAGATCTGATGGCTGTCGGGTATTTGGACCAAGATCTGACAGTCGAGATCTCTTCTTCTGCACACACTCTAGAGACTAAACTCCAAGCATCTTCTCCCGATCCAACGGCTGATGGGATTCTGTGTGAACATTCGACGGTCCACAATCTCCTCTTCTGTGCACTTCTCTTGACGCTTTCCTGGACATGAAAACCAATGGTCCAGATCTCTTTTCTCCAGTCGATCTGACGGCTGTTGTGCTCCCTCCTGAGCTTCCTGCACACTTTCTTCCCACCTTGGGAGAATTCCAAGTCCTCAAAGACCTTGACCTTTGCTCCCTTTCTCTTCTGCGAACTCCTTTGTCTTGAGCTTCGCTGCATGCGTTCTCCTCGACGTTGTTCCTCCTCAGATTTCACTTCCGAATCCTCAAAGGATTATTTGACTTCTACCCTCTGCAGAGTCTTCATGCACCCACAGTTTTTTCTCTCCTGAGCTTCTTAACACTCAGACCCCTACGGGATTTTATCTTTCTTTCTTCTCCTGCAGATGGAGAACATTGGGATTCCCTCCTGGCTATCCTCTGCCTCAAGCAACCTCTTGTTGAGTGCTTCTAGGTATTTAGTAACCCCGCGAATATCCCTTAGTGGATTCTTCTTCAAATCATAGAACTCAAAGAGTTCTCTTCTCCTGTGCCTATCTGCACACTAACTCAAATGCCCACCTGGCAGAGTGTCTTCTCCCAGAACGTGCAACAGTTCTGTCTCCTTCTCCTGTGCACCTATGCACTCGCTCAATGCCCACCTGGCAGAGCTCTCAGAATCCTCAGTGATTCTAGTTCTTCTCCGAACTCACAGTAGAGTCCTTCCTTTGTGCACCCCTTGCACCTACTCAATGCTCACCTGGCAGAGCTCTCAGAATCCTCAGTGATTATGTTTCTTCTTTCTGAACTCACAACAGAGTTCTTCTCAATGCACCACTGTGCATATGCTCAATGCCCACTTGGCAGAGCTTCACAGAACTCCTCAGAGATTCTGTCTACAACTGTGTCTCTCCTACACAGCCTTGCCTCCATGGTATTCAAAAACCTTGAGGTCTTCACTGAGTTGTTGATTCCAGCTCTTGTGTCGCAGCACGTCTTTGTCTGAACCCGCAGAATTCAAAAGTGCTTCAATGCACCGGTATTCAGAGACCGCAGTACTCTGTCATGCCCTCCTGGCATGAAACCTCAAAGACCTTCACCTGAAATCAAAACACACTCCTGCAAATGCACAACTACAGTATACATCTACAACATACAATGGAACACTCACAGACATTCATTCAACACAGAATAATGCAGGAAAAACTACTCTTTGTATTAAATATGGCAAATGCATGTATTTACAATGTGTTCCTGAGCACGGCCTGTAACAAGGTCTCGACTCTTCTCTCTTCTGCTCTCTACTCACAGATTCTCTACTATCTCAACTTCTTCAACTTACTTCAAAATGAGATATGATAAAATCTCTTTTACCTAAGGGGGCTCTTAGATCGCTTCCCTCCAACCTACCTACCCTATTCAATTACATTGAATAGTTTTCTAGTCCAACGTCTGGATCTAGATCTCAGCCATACAAACATTAATGGCCGATCTACCTAATGCCTGCACAAAGGCACGACTTCCCAGTTCAATAGCTTAAACATTAAAGTTACATTCAATTCAAGATTTTAAATGAGGTTGCGCCTCTCTTTAGCTTTGAATGCACGCACTTGACGTGGCGGGCTGGCTGATGTGGAGAGATGCTCCTGCATCAAAATCCTCAACTGAAAAATTCATGATCTCCTGCTCATGAGCTTCCCTTCTCAGCTGTTGAAATCCTCCTGGATCCCAAATCATCCTTTGGAGTTGTTCATCTGCTCCATTCTGTTGTTGTTTCTTCTTCTGCACTGTTGTTGTTGTTGCTTCTCTTCTGCTCAGCCTCTCCTCACTGGCAGTCTCTGCTTATCGGATCATCAACTCCATGATCTCTTCGATCACTTCGTCCAGCTGCTCCAGTGGCTGCTTCTGTTCATGCAGTCTCCTCAGCTGCAAAAATTTTTGGCACATGGGCAGCTCACTGTGATCTCCCATGCCTTGTTCATCAGTCTCCAACTTTACCTGTTGTATGTGCATGCCCTGCACCTTCACCCTCTTTTCCAAAGCTTCAATATGTTCCCACAGATCAGCAAAGAAAATGTTGTCTGCCTCTTCTCCTTCTTCTGCTGCAAACTCCCATGTTGTAGTCCCTTCAACTTCTTGGCTAAAAATGTTGAGCCATTCCTCTGAATGCTCATCATCCTCTCCTGCTTCTTGTGCTGTCAGCTTCAGTGCTACATCTTCTTCATCTTCCTGGCTGAAATCGTTGAGACACTCCTCTGAATGCTCATTTTCTTCTCCTGCTTGGGCAGCTTCCAAAGTCTTCTCCAATTCCTCTTTGATAGTCTCAGCTGACTGTTCTTCTGCTACTATCGCATCATCTGCAACACAGACTTCTGCCTCCTCCTGGGAAAATGGTAGGAATATCTATATTCCCCCAATCATCAGAAGATCCCTCATATCCTCCTCCTCTGTTAGCTGCACATGTTGATCCAACTCTATCTTTGAGCTCACCTGCTCTGTCAGCTCTTCAGGCTGATTCCAACTCACTTCTGAGTTTATGAGACCCACAGATAGTCTCATCTGCTCATCCCTGCCCACCTGGAAATATGGGATGCTTCCGCTGCTCTCCCGGCAGACTATGAGATCAACCAATCCCATCTTCATCAGCAACCCTTGTTGAATTGAACTCACCTCCAAGTCCATGAGAATTTTAGACAGTCTCAAATTTTCATCTCTGCCCACCTGGCAATATGGGATGCTTCTGTTGCCCTCCTAGCAGTCTTTGAGATCCCGTAGTGACCTCATTTCATTGCCCATCTGGCAATGTGAAATTCCCTGGTTGTCCTCATGACAATCTCTGAGATCCCGTAGTGATCTCAATTCATTGCCCACCTGGAAATATGGAATTTCTTCTCTGCCCTTCTGGCAGTTCTTAAGATATTCAAATGATCCCATTTCATCCTCTTCACCGAGAAATTTTCCAGTCTTCGGTTCACATACCTGAACCATTTCTCCAGGTCCGTTGAGGTTTTCAACATACCTCAACCATGTTTTTAACAGCCTCCGCTGTCCTCTGACCATCAACTCCTTGACTGGCCATTTTGCCTTCAACTTCCTTATGGGCCATTCATATACCCATCTCGGCTTCTTGTCCTTCCGCATATTCAACTCGAGCTTCGCCATTTCTCTTTTTATATCAGCAAGCTCTCCATCTATTTCCTTTTGGCTCCATATCTCTTTCCTCCCAGCATATATACGTCCTTCAGTAGCCATGTTGTTGTCTCTATTTGCCTTCCTAGCAAACCTGCTGCTGTCACTCTGCACTAAGAGTGTTACCAGATTCATCTTCCAATCCTCCTGGCTGTCTTCTCAATCGTTGCTTGCCTACCTGCAAACAATCGCCACAGAGTCTCCAACACTCTGTCTTCTCCCTTCTTTCTTCACCTAAAATCTACAGATGAAATCCGGCTCTGATACCACTTGATGGCGTGACGCTCCTCAGCCTACCCCGCAGGGTCCCTGCACCTGACCTCCTGGTCTTCAAGGATCGTTCAAAGTTCACCTTTGAGCCAAATTGGCTCTTTGGACTCCCAATGGAATCTTTATGAAAAACCCGATCCACAGGTCCTTTCTTCACCCGCATGGCTTTTCCCACTTAACCGTGATATTCCCCGACTCAGTTTCGGGTTTCAGTGTTTCCTCTTTCCCGATGTCAAGAGTTCCTTCTCCCGCGATCTCTCGATCTCTGATTTATCAATGTGCTCCTTTCGGTCTTAGCCCCTCCTGGCTAAACTCCTAGTCCATGTGACTAATTCTCATAAGACCACAGCCTTATCACCTTATCCTTCTTTTGGGGTTTTGGGCTTCAAAATCCTGATGTGCTCCAACTTCCGTTAGCCCTCTAGGCTAAGCTCATGGTCCACATGACTATCCCCTATATGACCACAACAATACCTCCTCATCTGGGTTTCAGACTTTCTAATGCCAAAATGCATATGTCCTCATCACTCGCGATTCCTCGAATCCCAACATGCTCTTTAAGCACTAGCTCTCCTAGCTAGGCTCCTGGCCCATATGACTGTTATCCCCATGACCGTAGTCTTGTCTCTTCCATCAAGGTTGCAGGGTTTCCAATGCCAAAATGCATTGGCTCACGGGATTCCGATCCTTCAAATCCCGATTCTCTGCTATGCTGACAGCTGGCAACTCCTGTCTGCCTTTAGCCTGATCAACGATCGTGATTGCCTATGGAACCAACGGCTCCAGATATCCCTCAGGGTTCAGGGTTTCAAATGTTAAAAAAAAATTCCCACGGGACTGTCGATCCCTTGAATCCCGATTCTCTGCCATGCTGATAGCTGGCCCCTCAATGGCGCTTCCTCCTTCTTGTCGAGGTATCGGACTTCGCGATTTCAAAATGCATAAACCCCGTGTCCACAGGATTCCTGATATCCCAATGACCCAAATTACGATCAACAACTTCCCGTCGAGACTTTCCCCGATGGCTCCGATTTCTGCCGCGCATCCCCTCTAGATGGACGGTTCAGATTTCTCCTCGGGGTTTCGAGACTTCTGATGTCCCGACTTTCACGACCTCAGGAACTCCGATTTCCCGAGTGGCGATATGCTGATGGCTAGTGCCAGGATCTTCGAAATGGATGATCACGTGACATGCGTCCTCTCTCTGACGGATGGCCCAGATTACTCCTCGTGTTTCGAGACTTGAAGTGTCTTGACTTTCTTGACCACGAAAATCTTGATATCCTAATGGCTACGCCTCTCGTCGGGATTTTACCTCTGCCTATGAGAGTTTAACTCCCACGCAACTCCTGATAGATCCAATGGCTATCAGGTATTTGGACCAAGATCCGATGGTCCAGATCTCTTATTCTACGCACACTGCAGAGACTAAACTTCGAGCATCTTCTCCCAATCCAATGGATGACGGGATTCTGTGTGAACATCCGACGGTCCACAATATCCTCTTCTGTGCGCTTCTCCTGATGCTTTCCTGGACGTGAAAACCAACGGTCCAGATCTCTTTTCTCCAACCGATCTGACAGTTGTTGTGCTCCCTCCTGAGCTTCCTGCGTGCTTTCTTCCCACCTTGGGAGAATTCCAAGTCCTCAAAGGCCTCGAACTTTGCTCCCTTTCTCTTTTGTGAACTTCTTTGTCTTGAACTTCGCTGCACGTGTTCTCCTCGACGCTGTTACTCCTAAGCTTTCGCTTCCAAATCCTCAAAGGATTATTTGACTTCTGCCCTCTGTAGAGTCTTTACGCACCCACAGTGTTGTCTCTCCTGAGCTTCTTAACACTCAGACCACTATGGGATTTTATCTTTCTTTCTTCTCCTACAGATGGAAAACATTGGGATGTCCTCCTGGCTATCCTCTGCCTTAAGAAACCTCTTGCTGAGTGCTTCTGGGTATTCAGTAACCCCACAAAGATCCCTTAGTGGATTCTTCTTCAAATCACAGAACTCAAAGAGTTCTCTTCTCCTGTGCCTATCTGCACACTAACTCAAATTCCCACCTGGCAGAGTGTCTTCTCCCAGAACGTTCAACAGTTCTATCTCCTTCTTCTGTGAACCTATTCACTCGCTCGATGCCCACCTAGCAGAGCTCTCAGAATCCTCAGTGATTATGGTTCTTCTCCGAACTCAAAGAAAAGTCCTTCCTCTGTGCACCCCTTGCACCTGCTCAATGCTCACCTGGCAGAGCTCTCAGAATCCTTAGTGATTCTATTTCTTCTTTCTGAACTCACAACAGAGTTCTTCTCAATGCACCACTATGCATATGCTCAATGCCCACTTGGCAGAGCTTCACAAAACTCCTCAAAGATTATGTCTGCAACTATGTCTCTCCTACACAGCCTTGCCTCCAAGTTATTCAACAACCTTGATGTCTTCACCGAGTTGTTGATTCCATCTCTTGTGCCGCAACACATCTTTGTCTGAACCGAAAAAATTTAGAAGTGCTTCAATGGACCGGTATTCATAGACCGCAGTACTCTGTCACGCCCTCCTGGCATGAAACCTCAAATAACTTCACCTGAAATCAAAACACACTCCTGCAAATCCACAACTACAGTGTACATCTACAACATACAATGGAACACTCACAGACATTCATTCAACACAGAATAATGCAGGAAAAACTACTCTTTGTATTAAATATGGAAAATGCCTGTATTTACAATGTGTTCCTGAGCACGGCCTGTAACAAGGTCTCAGCTCTTCTCTCTTCTGCTCTCTACTTGCAGATTCTCTACTACCTCAACTTCTTCAACTTACTTCAAAATGAGATACGAAAAAATCTCTTTTACCTGAGGGGGCTCTTAGAGAGCTTCCCTCCAACCTACCTACCCTATTCAATTACATTGAATAGCTGTCTAGTCCAACATCTGGATCTATATCTTAGCCATACAAACATTAATGGCCGATATACCTAATGCCTGCACAAAGGCACGGTTTCCTATCTCAACAATTTAAACATTAAAGTTACATTCAATTCAAGTTTTCAAATGAGGTTGTGCCCCTCTTCAGCTTTGAATGCACGCGCTCGACGTGGCTGGCTGGCTGGCTGGTTGATGTGGAGAGATGCTCCTACATCAGGTGGTATAACACTTCCTTTCATACTGCAACAAAAATGAAACCATTTATGGAACTTTATGGATACCACCCTNAAAGTGAAGTGACAAAATCAAAGAAGATTATTTAAATGATAAAGTGAGGTGAAAAAGTCAAGGAGGAATATTTAAATGATAAAGTAATGGAGAAATTTCTAATTATGGAAAGTGGTTAACCCTAAAAATGAGGAAAATAGGTTGAGTGACCTAGAAATGGGTTAAGTGACCTAGAAATAGGTTAAGTGACCAAGAAATGGGTTAAGTGACCTAGAAGATGGAGAGTATAAATAAGAGGCAAGGCTCTCTCATTTTTAGAATACACTTGAGTATATTGAACATCTATAGGTAAATGAGGTAACCAAAGGATATCTAATCCGAATTTCAGAGGGAAGGTGAAGAAAAGAGGGCCATAATTCAAGGGAGGATAAATTCTTTTGATGATGATTTCTAAGGTATGTTATTTACAGGTCATCTCACCATTTTAGCAATAACTTTTTTTATAGAATGATTCAGACCGTGACATTGCGATTCCATTGAGGAAACATATCCAAGTATCTATGGTAACAAATTAAGCTTGTGTTTCATTGTATTTTTGGAGTTCCACTCCGTGGAAAATAGGGTTTGTGGCTAGTCCTGAAACTAGTCAAAAACAAGTGTTTCGGGTAAAAACGTCATAACTTCTTCATAACAAATCCAAATTCAGTAATACAAAATGTGTTGGTTATATTACAATATTTAGTATGCGGTGTAACATTTTCAGATCTATTCAACAAATATTATGTGTGGGGCACTCTCTACAAGGTCGCTCTCTAAAATAAGCCATAATTCAGCAAGGTGTGCCATTTTTGCTATAACTCATTTTATGAGAGGTTCCAAGTAGTGACACCTGGAGGAATTGTATAAAACACACCGAAAAACATTGTGTATCAGTTTTATATCTTTATTCATTACAGGTACGAATTTATGATTATTTCAAGTTAGGGTTATTGACTAGTCCAAAACTAGTCATGGTTGAGACAAGAAGTTGATGAGTTGCCACATACATGAGGTGTATAGTTGATGATGTTGGTACATATTGATGAGTAATTTATGATGAGTAGTTGACACATGCTTTTTACATACTTGGTACATGGTTGGATGCACTTGTTTATGGTACAGGTTGATTACAGGTTGGTGCATGGTTGATGCACTTGTTTATGGTACAGATTGATATATGTTGAGGATTGTTGCCTCATATCAGTTGGTGCTAAGGGTGTAAACCGATTCTTGCATTATAGAGTTGGTGCTCTTGTAGAGTTGTACTCTATTCAATTGTTGCTGAAAAACCCCAAGGATTGTAGTCCGTAAAAAAAGAAAATTGTACATACATCTTGTGTTCTTTGTGTTCCTTGTGGTGATGACTTGTTGATGATATATTGTTGATATATGTTACTGATATGTGTTCACGTCTAATTGGTTATAAATGAAAACAATGAGAAATGAGTTAATGGTGATTTTTAACTAATGAGTTTTGTGTAAGAGGGAAGTTTTGGAAAAATATCCCTACACTGTTCACCCCCCCCCCCCTCTCAGTGTAGTCGGTGTGTCCAATAAGAGCTCCAAGGAAGAAAGAGACCAGGAAAATGAAGTATTACTAAGTTCCATATGTTCAGGGGGAGAAACCCCAAAGAATAAAGTTACCTTTTTCCATTGCAATCAGGGGGAGAAACCCCACCCTTTGCCATTTATGTCAAAGGGGGAAGAGAAACAAGGAGAATGAGGATATGGGGAGCATGAGTGTTTCCATCAATGCCAAAGGGGGATATTGTTGGAAGATTGGTTGTTGTCATTGATGTCAACCCTAGTAATTGGTTTTGGACCCCAATATTGATGAAGGTATTTGGACATGAAGGACAGTGCACATGTAGATACAACACCCATGGATGGATAGTATACATCATGTTGTTTATGGTGGTAGGTGGTACCTCACATGGATCGTCACGGTTGAGGAGAAATGATTTTTTGAATATGAACATGTGAATTTACAGGTCGGCCTTGAAGATAATGAAAGAAAAGAATTACAAAATGAGAAAGTGATAGGTCGGCCCTACTATCAAAAGGAAGTGTCACAACAAGTATAAATACGCACTGAAGACATATCATTTTATCATAAAATTAAGTGTGATGGAGCTAGAATAAGTGGGTCTACACTTGTGATAGGAGTATGTGCGGAGTTTAACGTGGAGCAAGTCTAAGGTGGCAAAGTCTGGAAGGCCCGAAAGTTTCAGAACCGCTGAAATCCTAGTTTTTTTAGGCTTACATGGGCTAATGGTATAATAGGTAGCGTACAACATGGGCTAACAATATAATAGGTAGCGTACATGTACACAGGCTGAGAGTATAATAGGTAGCATACATAAGAAAAGTCTTGATAAAATTCTAAAGGAAGGCACATCTTGGTATCTGGTTCAGGTTTCTGACTATGGTTATGTTCTAGTGATGATATTACCAGTGATATGGTGATGTAAGGCTTATTATCTTTTGTATGTTCTTGGGTGAAAGGAAGGGGAAATGATAGAGGGTTTAACCCCCTCTTTATCTTGGAGGATTGTATCTTCCCTTGGAGCTTTATCCCTCCCTTTAACTTGGAAGTTGTAGCTTCGATTGAAAATCATTACTTCCTTTGAACAATAATTCATGATTGCTTCACATAAGTTTACTGTGCATGGTGTATGTTGTATCTCTTCTAGTAATCTTTATTTATCATTGGATATTATTCATTTCCCATTGGATATATATTGGATATATAATCTGCTTGAAGTAAAAGTTGTAAAAATTAATTCGATTGAATTTTTGAAAGTGTTAAAATTGTACTTGATACCGATTCACCCCCCTCTCAGTGTCAACACTTTCGACAACTCCATTTTGCTAAGGTTTCCTGGATGGTGAGAAATATATTTGTATTCCATGTTCACCATAGAAATCCATGAATTTATTTGATGTAAATTCTACTCCATTGTCTTATCTCAAGCACTTGATTTCAAATATGTCTCAGTTTCAACCATCTCTTTGTATATATTGAAATGTTCTAATGTCTTTGACTTCTTCTTGAGAAAGAAAACTGCAATCATTCTTGTGTATTCATCAACCAGTAGCATAAAGTATAGTTCTTCATTCAGTCCCTTCATTATTGTCGGTCCACATAGCTCAGTATGTACGATCTCCAATGGTTTTTTCATGGAGTACTCTTTTGATTTGAACTTGGTCCTGGTCTTTTTTCCCTATAGACAATGCTTACATATAGTATTTTTTGGCTTTGAAATATCAGGAATTTCTCTTACTACTTCCTTTCTACTGATTTTGAAAAGAATGTCAAATTTCATGTGACTCATTCTTTTTTGCCAAAGCCAACTTTCATTTTCCTTTCTTAAGAAACATCTTTCCTTTCCAATTTCATTCAGTACATATATGTTGTTTGGGGTTATTATAATTGTAGCCACCAACTTTCTTGGTCCTTCTTTCCTTATCTTATATTTTTTAGATTCAAACAAAAGTTTGTGCCATTGATCACACATTTGACTTACACTTAGAATATCATGCTTCATATTTTCAACCAATAGAACATTTTATGCCTTATCACCTTTTCTTCCAAGATTGATTATGCCTCTTCCTATAATTTTGGTTGAGTTTTCATTGTCGAATGAAATTGATCCATATCATTCATTATTTAGAGTTAGAAACATGTTCTTATCACCTGTCATATGATTTGAACAACCACTATCAGCATACCACCCATATTTCTTGTGTTGAGCTTGTAGCGAAAGAAAGCATTCTTCAGTGTTGAACTGATCATGCTTCCTTCTCAATATCCTTTGTGGTTCATGTTTATGATTGTTGGTATTCTACTTTGGTTCTCTTTTAGGAACAGTGAATCTACAATCTTTGGCCATGTGTCCAAAATTGTTGCATTTGTAGCACTCTACTTCATTACTCAATCATTCAAAACTGATGTAGTTTTTGTTCTGTTTTTCATGAGGCCTTCTTGGATAACCATTATTTGAGTATCCTTCATAGTTTCTTCTATTCTTGGCATAGGCTCTAAATTTTACAAATTTGTGCCCAAAATTGTTACATGAATAACATAAACCAATAAAAATAGTTTGGTACCTTGGGGTGGAATATCTTGTGAATGGTGTTTCTCTTCTGAATTCTTCTTCTTCTTGAGATCTTTCTATTGTTGGTTGTTGTTGATTCTGAATTTTGAATCTTCTAGGTGGTGCAGTTTCTCTGTGATCTTCTTCTTGAATATTCTTTCCTTCTTCCTTCTTAGGAGAACCTATGCTGATTTTTGTATAGCTTCTTTTTTCTACTTCCTATTATGTTGTCTTGGAACTTGAACCTTTCTTAGTCTACATATGTTTGTATCCTAGCTCGGACCTATCATAGTATGGCATTTGACTGTTGATGATCTCATCCAATATTTTGGTGTTATTATGTTGCATATCTTTCTTCTGAAGATATTTTATTAGAGTGACTATTCCTACTTCCAAGCTTTCAATCATCTTCTCCTTTTCTTCTAACTGAATTTTGAGTGCTTCTTCAATCCTTTTGTCTTCTTCTACTTGGATTGTTTTTTGAAATACTGTAACTGCAAAGAATATTCTATTTATTATTGAGTTACTTTTATATAGATCAAATCCCCTTTTGTGGATTGATCATGTTGGGTCTTGTATATGACCAAATCCCCCTTTGTGGATTGGTCAAACCATGTTTATATGGTGGTAATTGAGAATTTGTCCACTAGGGCTAATTAAAGTGGTTTTAACCACTAGTTGAAGAAGTCGGCCCTACTTGGTGAAAAAACATAACCCTAGTGCCCCTCAGCTAGTATAAATAAGAGAGGATGGTGCCTCATTCTATCACTCACTCAATCACTCAACAAGTGTGCATATTTTGTAGGTAGCTACAGTTGCAAGAATAAGGATAGAGAGGCGCATGCTCAGTCTTGGATATTCTCTAGTGTTTTGGTTTTTATCTTGGCATTGTATTGGCAATCTATATTAAGGAAGTTTTTGCTGGTTTTTCTCCCCCATGAGGGTTTCCCAGGATAAAATGTTTTGTACCCTTTTGATTGTGTTTCTTTCGGTGATCCTATTCATGTTATTATTTTGAAAATCATTAAAACTTAACATGGTATCAGAGCTAAACTTAATAGAGCACCTTTCACTAGGTAACAAAAAATGTCATTATTTCTGTACAAGAAAATTAGGGATTTTTATTGGAAGGGAATTTATGACTAAAAACCATCTAGGGAAGTGTGTCCTACCCTAGTGCATCACTTGGCATCTTGAGAGAACCTTTTTAGTGGACATAGCCTCTGAAAAGTCACTCATAATTTATAACAGAATTTTTATTGGAACAAAAGAAGGTGGCCTGTATAAGTTAAAAGGTCACTCGGCCTTGACTCAGTCCACTGAGATTCCATGTGAAATTTGGCATAGATGACTAGATCACATCAAATACAAAGACTTACCATATGTAAGCAAGGTAGTTACAGGTTTACCAAAATTCAAGGTTGATCATGAAGGTGTATGCAAGGGATGTGCACAAGGAAAGAACATAACGAATACTTTCCCAAAGAGGGACAATAAAGCAAAAGGAATCTTGGAGCTCATCCACTCAGATGTATGGGGTCCAATGCCATCAACCTCTCTAATTGGGTATGTATACTATGTGTCATTTATTTATGATTATTCTCTCAAGACTTGGGTTTAATTATTGAAATCAAAAGATGAAGTACTCGAAAAGTTCAAGGAATTCAAAGTCTTGTTAGAAAATATCTCTGAAAAGAAAATCAAGATACTTGGGTCAGATAATGGAGGAGAATACACCTCAAATGAATTTGGAAGATTTTGCAAAGATGTAAAGATTAAGAGGGAGCTCACCACTCCCTATAATCCTCAACAAAATGGTGTAGCAGAAAGAAAGAATAGAACAATAATGGAAGCAGTGAAGACTATGATCCACGATCAAGATCTTCCAATGCACTTATGGGCTGAAGTAGCAATAACAACAATTTATGTCCAAAATAGATTATCCCATAGTGCACTTGGATTCAAAACCCCCGAAGAAATGTTCTCTGGAAAGAAGCCAGAAGTAAGCCATCTCAAAATATTTGGTTGTCCAATGTTTGTACACATTCTGAAAGAAAGGAGAACTAAGTTGGATCCTTCAGGAAATAAGGGAATATTTGTTGGATACTGTGAGGTCTCTAAGGCCTTCAGAATCTACATACCAGGTTACCATAATAATGAGATCAACATAGATCTAAACTTTGATGAAGATGCAACACTCAAAAGATCAAGCAAATTCCATCTTAAAGAAGTATATGAAGAACCTATAGCTCCTAGAGTTTCAGAACCTATGAAGGAAGTTAAAGTTTTCCCTGATGATGAGATTCCAGAAGATCATGATATTATAGAATCTCAAGAACCTCCCCATATGATGATCTCTCACAAGACAAATCCATCTTGGGAAAGGGAACTTATTCAATATGGAGAGAAGTATGGTGCCCCAGAAGGAACCATGAGACAAAGCAAGAAACCCAAGCCATTCTCCAATTATATGGCCTTGATGTGTGATCTCATAGAAAAGGAATCTACTTGTTTTGAAGAAGCCATTTAGAAGAAAGAATGGGTGGATTTCATGATGGAAGAATACCGGTCCATTATAAAGAATGATGTATGGGAAATAGTTCCCAGACCAAATAACAAAGATGTGGTATCTTCCAAATGGATATACAAGATAAAACATGTTTTAGACAGAAGTATTGAAAAACATAAAGCAAGATTTGTATCCCATGGATTTTCTCAAAAGGAAGGCATTGATTATGAAGAGACATTTTCTCCTGTGGCCAGATACACTTCTATCAGAACAATCATATATCTTGCAGCCAAGATGAAGTGGAAGTTACACCATATGGGTGTGAAAACATCCTTCTTAAATGGTGTTATTGAAGAAGAAATTTATATAGAACAAACACAATGGTTTGAATTTGAATATAGAAAGACCCATGTCTGTAGGTTGAAGAAAGCTCTGTACAGGCTAAAGAAAGCTCCTAGAGCTTGGAATGGCAGAATTTATAGTTTCCTAACAAGCTTGGGATTTACCAAGAGTAAAGTTGATTCTAACCTTTACTTCAAGGTTATGAATGATGATCCAATTATATTGTTGTTGTATGTGGATGACTTATTCTTAACTAGAGAAGAAAATCTCATCTCAGATTGTAAGAAGAAACTCATTGTAGAGTTTGAGATGAAATACCTAGGCCAAATGTATTATTTCTTAGGTATTGAAGTTTGGCAGAGCCTAGAGAAGATATTCCTTAACCAAGGGAAGTATGCAGTTGAAATCCTGAAGAAGTTTGATATGTTGGAGTGTAAATCCATGAACACACCCATGGAAACAAAGTTGAATCTCCTGGTAGATACTTTGTCAGAATTGG
>SNQJ01S0029351.1:18534-54563 GCA_010110895.2 Picea sitchensis | reverse complement strand
CTACTACATTGTCTTATCTCAAGCACTTGATTTCAAATATGTCTCAGTTTAAACCATCTCTTTGTATATCTTGAAGTGTTCTAATGTATCTAAATTCTTCTTGAGAAAGAAAAATGCAATCATTCTTGTGTATTCATCAACCAGTAGCATAAAGTATTGTTCGTCATTCAATCCCTTCATTATTGTTGGTCCACATAGCTCAGTATGTATGATCTCCAATGGTTTTTTCATGGAGTACTCTTTTGATTTGAACTTGGTCCTGGTCTTTTTTCCCTATAGACAATGCTTACATAGAGTATTTTTTGGCTTTGAAATATCAGGAATTTCTCTTACTACTTCCTTTCTATTGATTTTGACAAGAATGTCAAAGTTCATGTGACTCATTCTTTTGTGCCAAAGCCAACTTTCATTTTCCTTTCTTAAGAAACATCTTTCCTTTCCAATTTCTTTCAGTACATATATGTTGTTTGGGGTTCTTATAACTGTAGCCACCAACTTTCCTGGTCCTTCTTTCCTTATCTTATAGTTTTTAGATTCAAACAAAAGTTTGTGTCATTGATCACACATTTGACTTACACTTAGAATATCGTGCTTCATATTTTCAACCAATAGAACATTTTATGCCTTAGCATCGTTTCTTCCAAGATTGATTATGCCTCTTCCTATAATTTTGGTTGAGTTTTCATTGTCGAACGAAACCGATCCATATCATTCGTTATTTAGAGTTAGAAACATGTTCTTATCACCCGTCATATGCTTTGAACAACCACTATCAGCATACCACCCATATTTCTTGTGTTGAGCTTGTAGCGAAAGAAAGCATTCTTCAGTGTTGAACTGATCATGCTTCCTTCTCGATATCCTTTGTGGTTCATGTTTATGATTGTTGGTATTCTACTTTGGTTCTCTTTTAGGAATAGTGAATCTACAATCTTTGGCCATGTGTCCAAAATTGTTGCATTTGTAGCACTCTACTTCATTACTCAATCATTCAAAACTATTGTAGTTTTTGTTCTGTGTTTCATGAGGCCTTCTTGGATAACTATTATTTGAGTATCCTTCATAGTTTCTTCTAGTCTTGGCATAGGCTCTAAAGTTTACAAATTTGTGCCCAAAATTGTTACATGAATAGCATAAACCAATAAAAATAGTTTGGTACCTTGGGGAGGAATATCTTGTGAATGGTGTTTCTCTTCTGAATTCTTCTTCTTCTTGAGATCTTTCTATTGTTGGTTGTTGTTGATTCTGAATTTTGAATTTTCTAGGTGGTGCAGTTTCTCTATGATCTTCTTCTTGAATATTCTTTCCTTCTTCCTTCTTAGGAGAACCTATGACGATTTTTGTATAGCTTCTTTTTTCTACTTCCTATTATGTTGTCTTGGAACTCGAACCTTTCTCAGTCTACATATGTTTGTATCCTAGCTTGGACCTATCATAGTATGGCCTTTGACTGTTGATGATCTCATCCAATATTTTGGTGTTATTATGTTGCATATCTTTCTTCTGAAGATATGTTATTAGAGTGACTATTCCTACTTCCAAGCTTTCAATCATCTTCTCCTTTTATTCTAACTGAATTTTGAGTGCTTCTTCAATCCTTTTGTCTTCTTCTACCTGGATTTTTTTTTGAAATACTGTAATTGCAAAGAACATTCTATTTATTATTGAGTTACTTTTATATAGATCAAATCCCCTTTTGTGGATTGATCATGTCAGGTCTTTTATATGACCAAATCCCCCTTTGTGGATTGGTCAAACCATGTTTATATGGTGGTAATTGAGAATTTGTCCCCTAGGGATAATTAAAGTGGTTTTAACCATTAGTTGAAGAAGTCAGCCCTGCTTGGTGAAAAAACATAACCCTAGTGCCCCTCGGCTAGTATAAATAAGAGAGTAAGGTGCCTCATTCTCTCACTCACTCAATCACTCAACAAGTGTACATCTTTTGTAGGTAGCTACAGTTGCAAGAATAAGGAGAGAGAGGTGCATGCTCAGTCTTGGATATTCTCTAGTGCTTTGGTTTTTATCTTGGCATTGTATTGGCAGTCTATATTAAGGAAGTTTTTGTTGGGTTTTCTCCCCCATGAGGGTTTCCCAAGATAAAAAAAAATTGTACCTTTTGATTGTGTTTCTTTCGGTGATCCTATTCATGCTATTATTTTGAAAATCATTAAAACTTAACATGGTATCAGAGCTGAACTAAATAGAGCACCTTTCATTGGGTAACAAAAAATGTCATTGTTTCCCTACAAGAAAATTAGGGTTGTTTTATTGGAAGGGAATTTATGACTAAAAACCATCTAGGGAAGTGTGTCCTACCCTAGTGCATCACTTGGCATCTTGAGAGAACCTTTTTAGTGGATAGAGCCTCCGGAAAGTCACTCAGCATTTATAACAGAATTGTTATTGGAACAAAAGAAGGTGGCCTGTATAAGTTAAAAGGTCACTCGGCCTTGACTCAGTCGACTGAGATTCCATGTGAAATTTGGCATAGATGACTAGATCACATCAACTACAAAGACTTACCATATGTAAGCAAGGTAGTTACAATTTTACCAAAATTCAAGGTTGATCATGAAGGTGTATGCAAGGGATGTGCACAAGGAAAGAATATAAAGAATACTTTCCCAAAGAGCGACAGTAAAGCAAAAGGAATCTTGGAGCTCATCCACTCAGATGTATGTGGTCCAATGCCATCGACCTATCTAAGTGGGTATGTATACTACGTGTCATTTATTGATGATTATTCTCTCAATACTTGGGTTTATTTATTTTAATCAAAAGATGAACTACTCGAAAAGTTCAAGGAATTCAAAGTCTTGTTAGAAAATATCTCCAAAAAGAAAATCAAGATACTCAGGTCAGATAATGGAGGAGAATACACCTCAAATGAATTTGGAAGGTTTTGCAGAGATGTCAATATTAAGAGGGACCTCACCACTCCCTATAATCCTCAACAAAATGGTGTAGTGGAAAGAAAGAATAGAACAATAATGGAAGCAGTGAAGACTATGATCCACGATCAAGATCTTCCAATGCACTTATGGGCTGAAGTAGCAATAACAACAGTTTATGTCCAAAACAGATTATCCCATAGTGCACTTGGATTCAAAACCCTCGAAGAAATGTTCTCTGGAAAGAAGCCAGAAGTAAGCCATCTCAAAATATTTGGTTGTCTAATGTTTGTACACATTCCAAAAGAAAGGAGAACTAAGTTGGATCCTTCAGGAAATAAGGGAATATTTGTTGGATACTGTGAGGTCTCTAAGGCCTTCAGAATCTGCATATTAGGTTACCATAATAATGAGATCAACATAGATCTAAACTTTGATGAAGATGAAACACTCAAAATATCAAGCAAATTACATCTTGAAGAAGTATATGAAGAAGAACCTGTAGCTCCCAGAGTTTTAGAACCTGTGAAGGAAGTTAAAGTTTCCCCTGATGATGAGATTCCAGAAGATCATGATATTATAGAATCTCAAGAACCTCCCCATATGATGATCTCTCACAAGAGAAATTCATCTTGGGAAAGGGAACTTATTCAATATGGAGAGAAGTATGGTGCCCCAAAAGCAACCATGAGACAAAGCAAGAAACCCAAGCCATTCTCCAGTTATATGGCCTTGATGTGTGATCTCATAGAAAAGGAATCTACTTGCTTTGAAGAAGCCATTTAGAAGAAAGAATGGGTGGATTCCATGATGGAAGAATACCAGTCCATTATAAAGAATGATGTATGCGAAATAGTTCCCAGACCAAATAACAAAGATGTGGTATCTTCCAAATGGATATACAAGATAAAACATGTTTTAGACGGAAGTATTGAAAAACATAAAGCAAGATTTGTAGCCCGTGGATTTTCTCAAAAGGAAGGCATTGATTATGAAGAGACGTTTGCTCTTGTGGCCAGATACACTTCTATCAGAACAATCATATATCTTGCAGCCAAGATGAAGTGGAAGTTACACCAGATGGGTGTGAAAACATCCTTCTTAAATGGTGTTATTGAAGAAGAAATTTATATAGAACAACCACAATGGTTTGAAGTTGAATATAGAAAGACCCATGTCTGCAGGTTGAAGAAAGCTCTATATAGGCTGAAGCAAGCTCCTAAAGCTTGGTATGGCAGAATTTATAGTTTCCTAACAAGCTTTGGATTTACCAAGAGTAAAGTTGATTCTAACCTTTACTTCAAGGTTATGAAGGATGATCGAATTATATTGTTGTTGTATGTGGATGACTTATTCTTAACTAGAGAAGAAAATCTCATCTCAGATTGTAAGAAGAAACTCGTTGTAGAGTTTGAGATGAAATACCTAGGCCAAATGCATTATTTCTTAGGTATTGAAGTTTGGTAGAGCCTAGAGAAGATATTCCTTAACCAAGGGAAGTATGCAGTTGAAATCCTGAAGAGGTTTGATATGTTGGAGTGTAAATCCATGAACACACCCATGGAAACAAAGTTGAATCTCCTGGTAGATACTTCGTCAGAATTGGTTGATGTTACTCTGTATAGACAGATTATTGGTTCGTTGATGTATCTGATGAATACCAGGCCAGATATATGTTTTTTCATGAACACCTTGAGTCAGTATCCGGTGGAGCCCAGATGTATTCACCTTGTAGCGGCAAAACATGTGATGAGATACCTTAAGGGTAAGTTGGAATATGGTCTCTGTTATACTAGAGATCATGAATTCAAACTGTATGGATATACTGATTCAGATTGGGTTGGGAGTGTTTATGATAGAAAGATAACTTCAAGATGTTGTTTCAGTCTGGGTTCAGCCATGACTTCATGGTATATTAGGAAGCATAATACATTGTAGCATGTTCCTCCAGTTGCGAAGCCATACGGCTTTGGATGTTGTTGACAGGTCTATTCGATCTAGAGATGGAATCCACCGTGATTCTATGTGATAACTAGATTTTCATAAATATGACAGAGAACCTAGTGTTCCATGATAAGTCTAAGCACATAGAAATCCGATATCACTACATTCGTGATATGGTGCAGAGAGGAGTTGTGAAGCTCCAATATGTTGGCATGTATGAGTAGGTTGTAGATGTGTTGACCAAGCCTCTGTCTCGTGTGAAGTTTGAGCACTTCCAAGACAAGATTGGTGTTTTCCAAAAGGACCTCCCTCGAAAGGGGGAGTGATGTTGATGATACTATAGTATCCTAACCAACAATGGGTAGATCTATTAGGATTCTTATATCCTAGGAGATTGATCATCCCTGGGTAGATCCCGAAGGTTCGATAAGGATGGTCTATTAGAGTACTTGTGCTTGTATATGCCAGTTGTGGTTAGTAGTGGTAGCTCCATTAGGATTTTATATACTAGGGAATATTTTGATTCCTATAAATATCCCAAAGGTCTGGTAAGGACGGTCTTTCAAAGTACCACGTGGTAGTTCCATTAGGATTTTATATCCTAGGGAATATTTTGATTCTTGGGAAGATCTCAAAGGTCTAGTAAGGATGGCATTTCAAAGTACTGTTGACACTCAGAACTGAAATGGGTTGCATGCAAAACAATCCCGAGGCAACCTCGAACCACTTTGTATTGGAAGCTGCCCCTCCCAACCTGAGAGGGATCTCTCGAACGATGTCACAATATGATCTTCAACAAGCGTGAAAGATGGGTAGATTTATGGGTAAATGATAGCTTTGGATTTTTTAAAGTTTGGGGGTTAAACCAGGGAAAAGGTCCATTGGGCATGGATTCAAGTGAAAACCGAAGAAAGGAGACAATAGCAGTGATTGTATAAACTTGCGGAAAGTAAGGAAAAGTAATTCTATCTTTCAACGATTGATAATCATGATGCGGTAGCAGAAAAAGAAAAGGAAAGGCCATCACAGTGAAAGCATCAATCAAGGAGGAATTTTCACTACGATAATATTTAGAGAAAAACAAATGAAGGATGATAACTAGATGCAGAGCGCTTATCTGAAACAAATTCTGACCAGTCACCATAGAACGCAACACATAATATCAACTGTGGGTAAGGAGCATATAAAATGAATTCCAAACAAATTTAACACAGTTGAAATAAATAAGAGATAAACAATATGATAATGAAAATATCAACTATGGGTAAGGAGCATATAAAATGAGTTCCAAACAAATTTAACACAGCTGAAAAGAGGAAGAACATGATGAAAGAATCAACCGTGATGAATCTCACAGTCTCAAGTAAATACATCATCTATATTACTCCAATCTAGCTTACAAAAATAACTCAGCATACAAAGGAACCCCTCTTCACAAGAGGTTTATTCCCCAGCTCGCCCCCGCGCCCTCTTTTCTGTTACATACATCAGTCTTTTAAAAAGAAAAATAAAACTGTTTGTGTTCCGAAACGGTTTGCCTTCTCCGGATTGTACGACTGTCGGATGCGCTGCCAGCTTCATTAAACCATTGCTAAGCCTTGACAAGTGGACAGAATGATCCCTTTGTATGATTTGATTTTAATGCCGAGTGTCATCGCTGGTATTCCCCGATTAATCAACTAAATAAAATTCCATCCACGGTAGCACCCAAGCAACCAGATCTCGTTGTTGGCACTTTTGGAATAGGTTTCCATAAATCAGACTCAGGAATGTACAAGATGGCTTCCCTGCAAAGACTGGCATTTCGGAGAGGTTCACTAAACACCTGTGCGTGTTGTGGCAATCGATTCATGAATCTGACAGTTCAACTGGTAAAACTAATTATGGAAATGGTATCCGTTATACTTAGCATTGTCTATGCTCGGACAGATGGTGTGTTTCTGGTCTTCACGTGGATTATGTCTGTAATTTGGGCCAAGCCTGTGGTGCTGTGTGTCTGCATATGAAAACGTTCGAGTCTGAAACATTTTATCAATGGTATAGTATATGCCAGGAACGATGGCACCAGGATTGAATGCCAACATTTCGTTCTCATTGAAGAAGTTGTCAATATTCTTGTTCAAAATCAACCGACCTATAGGTTGTAAGGGAAATAGATCCTCAAGACAAATCTTAGTATCATCGAGAGGATCGAAGTCCAACTTATCCTCATCTGTTGAATCCATAGTCGGATATAGAGTTTCCATTCAGGGTAGTTTTCCGAAGCTATGGCATCAGTTAAGTCTTTGGTAGTGTGGCTGTGGTTGCTACCTCCCACGATCACAGCTTCCTCGTCAAGCAAAAACTTTAATCCACATGTAGGTTTCCAATGAAACTTGCAGTAAGTTTCTCTCCCGTCTTTGGTGATCAGCTTAAATGTGTGAACGCCATAGCCATCCATGTGGCGGTAGTCAGAAGGGATTCCCCAGTCATCGAAACAATACATGAAGGTAAAACAACTCTCCAAAAGGTGGGACATGAAATCTAGATAGCGCCATGGCTCTTGAATGTGTGTCTTGGGGTTGGGATTCAGAGCTCGAATAACATCCAGAAACTGGATGGCATCACGAGTTAAGAAAACGGGAATATTGTTGCCAACTATGTCGAAGTTTCCTTCTCTCGTGTAAAACTTGACAACAAAACCCCTGGGGCCTCTGATAGTCTCCGGACTCCCACGTTCCTGTATGATAGTAGAAAACCAAACAATCAGGGTCTGAATGCCATGTGCCCTCAATAAATCTACACAGGTGAGATTGGAGACATAGAGGGTCACTTCAAAAAAACTCTTTGTAGACGCCCCTCTCAGGAATTTGTTCTTTGTCAAATGATGCAAACTTCTCAATCAAATGGTAATCCTCAAGAAGAATCAAACCTCGCGCTCCAACGACATCGACTGTATTGATCAAGCGCTGCATCAAGTTCACATATGACCCGAGGGTTTGTGATACCGCCAAATTTCTCAAAACAGCATCCGCTTTGCCATCCATTTCAATTGTGGGTAAGTAAAGCATGAGGTTTCTGCGATTGAAATGAATTTTGTTGAGCGACCCTTTGTTTGGAGCGAATTTCACCCCTTTACATTTGAGTTGCACCACCCATGGGAGAGTGATACCTCAGCAAATCTGTGAGCTTAGCCCTGTTCTGGTTGTCCTCGTGTATTCCCAATTCTTTGAAAATGCTTCGTAGAACTTGGCATAGCCGTCTTTGTTCTCTACGATCTCGCTGAACAAATCAATATATTTCTTCACCAAATTCTTCCTGATCAACTTATTTGCAGCAGGCATGGATCATGACATTGAAAGTCTGAGAATCAGCATCGATCCCTCTACACAATGTTTCCCTATAGATTTTCCAGGCCATAGCTGGGGATTTGGCCTTGACAAGATTTTTTAGAAGGATATTACAAGAGTATACGATGGGGTTGATTCTATAAGAACCCAATTGATAAAAGACTTGGATTGCATCTTCGGTCATTCCGAATTGCGCATATGAATTGATCAACATGCTCAGAACTGCAGAATTGGTTCCCAAATTGCTATAATCGTTGATCATAACATCTAAGACTACTGGAGAAGCTTTAGACACCTGAGGTGTAGGTGTTGTCATTTCTCGTCGACACCAATCTACTTTTCTTGGAGAAAGTTTGTGTTGGAAGAAGAGTAAAAGTAGGAGAGTCGAAGCTCTGCCAAACATGGTCATTATTGCTTGTATTGAACACCAAATTCCCTGAGTCCAACAAAACCAGACCCATATCAACACTGGCACCTTTGGAAACGTTGATCGTAGCACTCCATACTACACTGACTATTCTCCCTTGGGCATATATAGTGAGATTTCCATTCTCGAGATGGTCACTAATAGCCATCCATGCCACGGTTCTCTGATGATCTCTGGCATACCATACAACAAAAACATAACTATTTGGGGAAACATTATAGAAGCCGACACATAAAGTCCCATTTGGAGAAACTAGATATGTGTTATTCCCAGGCTTCCAACCGGGATTTTTTAGCCGACTAGAGGAGTCAACTAATTCCTTCCCTTTCCCTCCTTTCCCACAACCCGATAAAATGAAGAATTGTATAAAAAATTTGTAAGTAAAACCTGCGGCATAGTGTCTGTTAGTGTAAAGACACTGGAACTGAACATACCATTCCCAAATCCAACGAGTAACCCTATCATGTTTCATATTGCTCACCAGCTCCTTGAAATCGTAGTCCCCATAGAAAGTAAGGAGGAGCTTGCTTTTAATGTTTTCTTACTCTCCAGCTTGGGACTGAGGAGGGCGATGAAAAGGGCCAAGAGGAAACGTCTGAGGCACATAGGATTTCAAATTTTTCAGCAGGCAAGTGATTCGATACGCGGGAGATGAATTGGGGGTGTATCCCAACCTGATCGTTTGCTTTTTCGGTTGGCTGTGACGAGTTAGGATGATTGTTGTTGCCATTCCTTCGCTAAAACCTTGTAAATTGATAAGCTCCCAGCTCCTTTGGGCTACAGGACAATCTGTTAATAGAGAAGGAGGTGCTTTCTGTACCTATTCCAACCTCATCTTCTGCGTCTGTTACCTGTGGCATTTGATTGATAATATATGTTACAACAAGTACCACAAAATGTTGTTGTTGCACCTGCCTCATTCTATTTCCATATGATGATGATATTATTATCTTGGCCTCGTGCTTATGATATTGTTGATGATGTTGTCATCTCAACCTCGTGGTGATGATGTTGTTAATGATGTTGTTATTTCATCCTCGTGCTGATGATATTGTTGATGATGATGTAGCATCCTCGTGTTTTTGTTGATGTTGTATCAGCCTCATGTTGTTGTTGATGATGTTGTATTATTGTTATACTAATTGATGTTGATGAAGATGATGATAATGCTACTCCAGCTCCATGTTGTGACCGATGATGTTATTGATGATGAGAAAAACTTTCGATGATTTATAGATGTTCCAGTCAATGTTCTAGATGTTGATGATGTTGTTGCCCTCTCTCTCTCTCTCCTTATCATGTTGTATTGGGTTATGTCAATAGAATACCCTTCTTGTTAAGGGGGAGTGTTGAAATATTGTAATTGTGAAGAATATTCTAATTATTATTGAGTTACTTTTACATAGATCAAATCCCCTTTTGTAGATTGATCATGTCAGGTATTGTATATGACCAAATCCCCCTTTTTGGATTAGTCAAACCATATTTATATGGTGGTAATTGAGAAGTCGGACCCTAGGGCTAAGTAAAGTGGTTTTAACCACTAGTTGAAGAAGTCGGTCATGCTTGGTGAAAATACATAACCCTAGCACCCCTTAGCTAGTATAAATAAGAGAGGATGGCGCCTCATTCTCTCACTCACTTAATCACTGAACAAATGTGCATATTTTGGAGGTAGTTGCAGTTGCAAGGAGAAGGAGAGAGAGGCGCATGCTCAATCTTGGATATTCTCTAGTGTTTTGGTCTTTATCTTGGCATTGTATTGGAAATCTATAAAGGAAGTTTTTGTTGGGTTTTCTCCCCCATGAGGGTTTCCCAGGATAAAATTTTGTGTACCTTGTGATTGTGTTTCTTTCAATGATCCTATTCATGCTATTATTTTGAAAATCATTAAAACTTAACATTTTTAACTTCATGATCATCTTCTCAACTTCTTCTGAGTTGGAATTCTGAGATCCTTCTTTCATATTTAGTTCTTCCTTGAGTGACTTGTTTTTCTTTCTTTCTTTCCTTAGTTATTCTAAGGCATTGATTAATTCTGCTCTGAGATCGACTTCTCCTTCTTCTTCAGAATCTTCTTCATAATCTTCTACTTCCAGGAAGAGTACTCTTTCTAAATCATTTTCATTGTCATCATCCTTGTCTGATGAGGAACTATCTTCCTTTGAGTAGAAACTTTTCTTGAAGAATTTATTTTTGTTTCTTCTCTTGTCTAATTTTTTTTTTTCTTTTTCTTCTTAGGATCTTCTTCTTCATCACTATATTTATTATTAGCACAAGAAAATTTAGAAACAAAATTACCAATACCACCACAATTAAAACATTTCAATGGAAGCATACCTTTGTACTTTCTAGTTCCTCTTTTCAACTTTGTTAAGACGTTTGTCATTTCTTCATATTTCTCTTAATCATCACTACAACTACAATCTAGTTTTGACTTTTTCTTGTTCTTCTTCTTTGTCTTCTTCGATGTCTTGAACATTGCTTCCTTCATGACTAGATTCTCTTTCTCTATCATCATTTCATAGGCTATGAGTATCACATGTATCTCGTCCACGCTTAACATAGCTAGGTCTTCTCTTTCTTCTAGGGATGAAATCTTCATATCAAATATCATCGGTAGAGACCTTAGTACCTTTTGAACAATGACTGGTTCTTTCATCTCTTCTCCCAAACCTTTAATAGAATTCACTATTTCATCAACTCACAGAAAGTAGGTTGCAACGTCTTCATCTTCCTTCATCTTCAATTGTTCAAACTTAGATCTAAAGGTTTGAAGTTTATCTACTTTGAATTTCACATCTCATTCATAAATATTTTGAAGCTTATCCTAAAGATCCTTTGCAATATCGCAATGCATAACCTCAACAAACACTAAATCAACCAGACTTCTCAGAATAGTGCCTTTAGCCTTTGAATTGTTTTCATTGACTTTCTTTCCATATTTGTCAATTGGGACAATGGATGGTGTTATATATCTGTCTACTACTAACTTCCAAACATAAAAACCTTGTGCATGTAAAACGTTTTTCATCCTTTTGTTCTAT
Source organism: Picea sitchensis (assembly GCA_010110895.2). Lineage (NCBI taxonomy): Eukaryota > Viridiplantae > Streptophyta > Pinopsida > Pinales > Pinaceae > Picea > Picea sitchensis. The sequence goes on along the minus strand of SNQJ01S0029351.1, from coordinate 42,922 downwards.
AAGGCATAATTATGACCATCAAACAATGGTGCTCCAATGTTAGTGTATTACATGATCTCCTTCCAGTGGTTAGAATGCTTCTTGAAGGACATGCTCTGATACCAATTGTTAAAATACTGAGGGGGGGGGGTGAATCAATATTAGTATAATAATACTTTTAACCAAAATATATTATCTTCAACTTTATCAGTAGTGTTCAACAATTTATCATTAACATTTGATATATCATCAACAACATAAATCAACAGTGCATAATAAACAATCACATAGACACAATACATCATAATTTACGTGGAAACCCAAATGGAAGAAAACCATGGAATGATTTCTTATATATGAAATATTACATTCATTGGAAGCACCAACTTCCCAATTCTCCAGTTGCAACTCGAAGGAGGATCCAACCCCTTATTTACATGATCTAACCTGAAGGAAGCTACAAATCCCTGAATTCTCTGGCTCCAACCAGAAGGAGGCTAAAACCCCCTGATTTTCAGGCTCCAACCTGAAGGCATATCCAAATCTCTTATTCTCCAGCACCAATCGGAAGGAGGCTACAACCCCCTTTCCTTGCCCCGTTCTACCACCCTGAAATATAAATGTAGACCAAACGGTCACTACCACAACCAGTACCACTGTCAATATATCACTCTCAACCTGTTACTGCAATTGTCGCATCAACCTTTCATTGCCACTAATACTCAACATCAACAAAACCATATCCACTCACATGGATCACCAAGAACATCTCTTCAACCAAGAACCCAACATCACCAAGACATGCCTCAAGCATGTACCATAACATTACCAAGATATGACCTCAAAATATGCATATAAACATACCTTTAATCATGTAGCAACCTTACTGCATCAGATATCAAACCAACCTGGAACAAGCATCCCCTTTACTTTACTTCAGCCTCGCTACCTCAGATTCACAAATAGATCAAGTGTTCACTAGATAGATATTCAATGAACTTGTGTGTAAGAATGAGAGACTCTTGATGTGTATTTATACTCTTCCATGTAACTTCTTTTCAACCACTTTACCCTTAATTAATTTCTTGTTGTAACCACTTTACCCTTAATTAATTTCTTGTTACAATTGTTTTACCCTTTAATTGTTTTACCCTTTTTCCTAATTTTAGGGTAATAATTATTTTACCCTTTTTTCTAATTTTAGGGTCATAATTGTTTTACCTTTTTTCCTAATTTTAGGGTCATAATTGTTTCACCCTTTTTCCTCAATTTAGGCTCATAATTGTTTTACCCTTTTTCTTAATTTGAGGGTCAACCTGTACTTTCTTGTTACAACCACTTTTCCCTTCATTAATGACTTTGTAACTGTTTAGGGATTCTTAACCATTCTTTGGGGCTTCCAATCTTCATGAGGCCATAACTCCTCAACCGTGAGGAACCACGTGGTATACCACCTACCATTGAAAATGGCATGACAAGAACTATCCATCCATGAGTATGTTACATGCATTTACATTTTCCTTCACGTTCAAAATCCTCAAACTTCGGGTTCCATAACCATACCTTCAGGGCTTACGTACTTCTTCAAGGGTTGACATCAATGACAACCAATCTTTCAACACATGGAAGAAAATGATTTCCATGACCAATCTATCGAAAATACACTACCACAATAGTGGAAATCCTACAATATATCTCTATAGATCCTTAGGTATGTCTGCCATTTCAGTCCTAGGAACATTGAGATTCAAATCCTCAATGTTCCTATGTACCTCTCGTAATTCATGTGCTACCCATGGATATACTAGTGTGGATGTCTTTGGATCTTCTTATATGCCTATTGGTTGAGCAATCTCTACTTCGAAATGATGGTGATGATGATTTCAGTGGAAATTGTAAGGTCTAACTTATCCTTTATCTACATCACCCAAATTATGTTTTTTCAATATTATCATTGCATACAAAAACATTATATACCTATTTAAAATCCAAAAACATTAAAAAAAATATGCACTGTGTCTTACCGATAGGTCCCCAATGAGTTATTGGGGGAAAAAAAAAATCTAGTTCCTAATGAAATTTGATCCTAGCTTATGGATAATCTTTGATCACTGATATCTGGTTGTTAAACTAGTTGAAAAAATCATCATCTTAATCAGACATTGGATGACCACCACCTAAGCGATGCATCAAAGTTATCCAATGAGCCATATGGGGCTCCCTCTGTCCTACTAATGGCATCACCCATTGGGGTTGGGTTGATGGGTGTCTCTCAAAGAGGAAATTGTATACTATATTATTGGTTGAGGGGGAATCATTTCCCTTCAATAGCAAGGGGTATCCTTGATACACAATCCCAATTAGACTATGCACCATTTGGTTTAGGAGACCCATCTGGATTCTATCCCAGCTACCATTACTGGTTATGAGGGGTGATTGGATGGTTTCTAAATCCAGATGAAATGCAAATGTATCCTAACTAATTGCATAAATAAATCTAATATATCCTATCCTAGCTAGGAGAATTCTACAGTAACCAAATGAATGGTTGTAAATGAAACTAATCCCTGCAAATACCTTCACTCGGAAAGTTGTTATGAAGTAGAAAAGTTAGACAACACATATATGTGAATACATAACTAGATTATTCTAAGTCATAGTATCACATACATAAGAAACTCATATTCCCAAGACAAAATATAAGAAATAATAACAAAGTTGCAAGAAATATATCAATGTTCATAAGAAAATTCTATCAACAAAAATATATTCTTACAACACATGAAAACAGTAGACAATCTATTGGAAGTAGTTCACAACAAGCAACCATTTACACAAGTTCTTCTCTCTGTCAAAACTGTCCCTGAGAGATTCTCAATTTTAGTTAACACAATAGCCTTTCATAAAATAATATAGTGAATATTACAATGCTTGAAGAGCCCTTTCAAAATGGGCCTCTTCCTTTACTTATATAAAATAAAACAATTGTTGAGTATGTCTTTTTTAATTCCACAAGAAGTAGTTACAAAACATTTAAGCTCCCCTCACTAATTGTTGACATGTGTAAGGATGAGGAGGAAGTTGAAAGTAGTTGGAAAAAGACAAAATAAAATATAGTTGTTAGCAAATCTGAATTTACTGTTTTGTCCCATTCACATGCTTTTGTCTTTGACGTATGCAATGCAAACTTCGTAAAGGCCATCAAGTGATATGTTCCTTCGGTATAGAAGTTCCTCAAGATCAACTTCATGTGAGGTTGAGTTATCGGTGAGCCTCTTCATGTCCTTTATTAGGGTGGCCATGAATGCTTGGATCATGGTGTGAACTTTGGCTAGTTGTACAAGGTGTTGCTCCATTAACTCAAGGTGTTGCTCCATTGGATATTTTCAAGGAGTTTCTCCATCGTGATCGTTTTCCTGATATCTTCGAGAGGATGGAGGTGACACTTGTGTGGATTTGTGGAGATGCACACATATCGCGAGTGAGCTTGTTGTTTCTTCATCTTCTCTCTTCCCCGCTTGTTGGAATATACAAGGGAAGTGTAATCCATTCTTATTTTTTCCTTTAAGGGGTGAAGAAGTTCTACTAGAGCATCTAGATTTTCATTGATCCACCTTTTCATATTATTCAAGCCTTCTCGGATGGTGACGAATTGAACGATTTTGGTTTGCATGCGGTCATGTTGTTCTATTATGTTGGTTTCCAACTGCTAAAATACATGTAGATGATAATACATGTACGTAATAGCTTTCCCCGGCTCTATCCTGGCCTTTTCTACGCATGATTTGAATTCTTTTAGGCTTTCCTTGTCTATACTCACATGCCTAAGTTGTTATTCTAGTTCTATGATTATGGCATCCTTCTCTTGATTTTGGAATGATCAGTTGTTGAGGAATCAATATGTTCTTGGAGAATTCTTGTAAGAGTCAATGCTATATTCATTGCTTTGATCCAATGTTTTTTGTAAGAAAAATTTCACCAATTTGGCTAAATTTTATTTGTTTTGAAGAAATTTAGGCTACAAATTTTAATATTTTCATTGAAAATAAAAAACTTGTAGCATGATTTATTATTATAGTTATGCACACACTTATATTTTTCACTTAAATATAAACATTTTCCATGAACATAAAATAGAGTTTCTTAAAAAAATTTCAAAATCAATGATTATGCATCCCAATTTTTTTAAGAATATTCACTACATATGGATGGATAGTTAATAGCAACTACTCTTGGGAAAACCATGAATTTTCAATTGAAAACATGTAAATTTATGTAGGAAAATAAAAGGTTTTTAATACTTCACTTGTATTATGTTTTTTTACTTCTTTCAACATCTAGGTGGTATACCATGTTGTATATTAGTGTGTATAATTGTTTCCATGTATTTCTAAAGATATTTTCCATTGTCATTTCTTCTTATTGTAAGTTATTATTAATTTTTGTCAAAGATACACATGTGACACTAATGGAATGGTGTTGTTGCCAAATTTAAAAGGTAGTAACAAGAATTCAATTGGTTATCACCTAAGATAAATGATACATATATTCTTTGATCACCAAAAAGTTTGTTAAGTTATGACTTATGTGTTTTTAAAGAAGAAACATTTCTTTGATCCCTAAGACTAATTACCCTACTTGTTTTCAATCTACCTTCTATTTTAATACTGACTAAAGGTCTTATTAGAGCTTTGTTGGATGCAAAATAAAGTGGGTCTAAATTGGCACTAGGACAAGCATTTTACTCTGAGGTCGATTTGCATTCAAATTTACATGAAATCCTAAATTACGGAGCCATATCCAACTTTGGGCATCCAGTTTAATATAGCCAACTTTAAAATTTTGGCCCTATGGTTTTACAATGCAATTCTTAGCCTTTATGCACACTAAGCATGTTTATGTCTGAAAATGGAAATATAAGTTTATAGACAGGTGTAAAATCACAAACTACAACTTATACAAGTTAAGCCACTAAATTTGGCTCAAAATTGAGACTAGGGCATGCATTTGAGGCTGAGGAATTTTTCCCTTCAAATTTACATGAAATCTTAGTTATAGGTGCATGAAAGCAACCTCTCCCATTCTTCGATTGAACTTTTGATGAATAGGTAAATTTACCATTTCTGTAACTCCATATTAAAGCTTTAAAAAAAAAAAATTGGAGCTACAGGGAAGCTTGGGCGTGCATTTTCATTTAGTCAATTAGTACATTTTATACCTTGCAACTTACAAGGCAAACTTTACCTCTTTTTGATAGACACCCTTTTTAAACTTGAAATTTCAAGATAAACAACATGAATAGGTCTACTATGATAAACCACATCCCTAGCAACTTGCACAACTCAAATATAAGGTATAATACAACATTGGGTTACTTTTTACAAACAATGTTTTCATTTCAAGGGTTTTACTATGCATCTCTTGCTTATTTTTGCACTAAAGAGTCTTTTATGACTCTTAATGCAAAATTGACTTTGGTTTCTATTATCTCTCCAGGAGTCCTTCTCAGGTTGTAGCTTGAAGAAGCTTGGTAACTTAAAATGTGTTTTGGTTTTATGTGTTTATTGGATCAAATGGGATACTAGATAACTAACTTACTCTCAAGACAGTCAAATATATATAACCAGATGAGACAATGCTTTCAAGAGTTAATAATCAGATTAATAACTGAACTTGGTGGGTGAAGAAGACTATATTTATCAGTCAGAACATATATATGATGGGCTGAAAAAAGATAGCAGTGATTACTAATCAATCAATGGTTATGAATTGACAGGATGAGATGACAGTCACCTGCAATTAGACAAAATGGGACAAAGAAAGTAATCAATCAAAGTAAAGGAAAAGAAAGGAAATGGTAATATGACATCAACAATGAAAGGAACTTGTGATCTGTATTAAATAAATGGAAAAGTATATTACAATAGCAACCTGGTCCAGTATCCAAAATCGAACCTACAGTCCATAAAATTGATAGGCTTTATAGCCTTTACAATCAGTTTCAGATCCTCAAAAGATGGATCTGATAACCTCTTCTCCTATCTCAAATTCGAATTTGTGAGGTGGCTGGAAAAGATAGAAATTTCTGAAAATATGTTGCTCAAAGATTGACCCATATCTCTCAAACGAAAACCATTGTGTACAAACTGGAAGAGAATTTTGTATATTGGTTTGTTGTGAGAAAAAAACTCTCTCAGTTCATTGATATTCATTTTCATTTTCCCGGGATCTACATTTCAAAAACATGTGTCAAATGGGGAAATTCTAAGATCCGAAAATTAGGGCTTAGAGATGAATTTGATTCTCCCAATATATGACACCTGTAGGAAAAATGAGGGAGGTTATTGTTCTTTTACATGTTAGAAACAAAAACCTCGACCAATTTCTCAAAATGATTCTCCAGTCGCTCAAAATCACCATTTGAAAATGAGGACTTAGCACAGTAAAAACAGACTTTTCTGCACTTTCGGTGGCTAAAATAACCCCGCATTTCACGTTTAAGATGCTGAAAGATAAGGTTTTCGGTGGCTTAGAAGTGATTTTGGAGAGGCACTTAGCCACCGAAACCTGTAATTTGACTTTTTGAAATAAAAACCAAATCCAATGTTTTTCAATCTTTATTACAAGCATAAGGCTCTCAAAAATGAACCTTAAAAAAATTAGAAATGTATTTTTCAATGACTTCCTATCACCTAAATAAACAAATTTGACTGTGTTATATGAGGAGATAACATCTGGATCCTTCTGGGGATGAAAACCTCCCTACGAGGTTTCCAAGAACCTAGTAGTTCCAGTCACCTTTAGCATTGGGCATGGAGTCATCTGGCTTATACAACTGATCTTCTGCAAACCTGTAACTTGCCTGTAGCCTTTACCATTGGGATATGGAGTCATTTTGCCTTTAGAACTGATCCCCTACAAACCTGTAGTCTGCGTGTAGCCCACCTGTAGCCTTTACAAAATATATCTAGATCCTGGAAAACTGTATCAAATTTACTTAAAATGGAAAGTCAAAAACAGTTCCAAGAGAATAGGAAAAGATCATATTTACTAGGTCAAATCCTTATCTCAATTATCTTCATGTCCTTCAAATATTCGATAGCTGCAATAGATCCTTAGAGACTGATAGAGAATCAAAATTGCCACCTTTGCCCAAAAGACATTTTTTTGCCAAAATTAGATAGCAAATTCAATATTCTTCTCTTGTTGGCACCTTTTAAAACTGGAAAAGAAACCCAAAAATGATGCCTTTAATTATTATCTATCATTATAAAACATCCTCAAGGCATCTGGATCAGAAAATCTTGTATCTGTGCAAAAATGGTAGTTTTCTGCCATGTTTTGTGCTTTCGGTGGCTAAGAGAGGCAAAATCTGTGCCTGTAAGCCACTGAAAGATCCTCTTTCGGTGGCTAATGAACAATTGAATTGTCCTCCTAAGCCACCGAAAAGTCTGCTTTATAATAGTTGACAAAATTGCAAAAATGCATTTCCTCTTAACTTACTGATCTTTAAGGCTGCTCCTTTAAGTCTTCTGCAGTGACCATGCGACCTCTAACAGCTTGCACAACCTGTGTTTTGATGAATAATATACCCAGAAATGATACTACAATTTAATAGTGATTGGTTACAATCTAAACAAATAGTCAATGTTGCCTCTATTTTAGATATTGATGCATCAGAAAGTAGATGAACATATTCAGATATCACAGTTCTCTACTTATATCTAGTTCCACCTTTGAAAATTTCTATAATCATACATTCCCTTTCCATATTTTTTCATGAACTATGGGATTTCCAAATCGTTGAAGATGAAGATTTCTCTTTTAACTGTGTTATATTTATTCATGAAATCAATCAACTAAAAATGATCTAGCTGCTCGTATGAAGAGCTTATTGCACTGCCTACTCCTACACTAACCAATTATACTACCTCATATCAGGTGAAGTCATGCTTCCAATGAATCCATGTAAGAAAATTCTTTACTGAACCTGTTCTTGGTCTTGACCCCAAAAATAAAATAATGCATAGCCAACAAAAATGTTGTTTAAACAGATGATAGAACCATCTTTCATGTGACAAAAATGTTTTAACATATATGCTACTCATAGATTCCAAATCGTTGGCAATAGGGTAATTAAAACCATAAAGGAATACCTCTTTATGTTTATGTTCCAACTGAAAAGAAATGTTGTTGCAGGTTGTTTTCAGTGATCTCCATACTAAATGCAGACTGCTCAACCTTTGTCGGAGAAATATATATGATGGACTGTTGATCTGGACTTTTCAGTTCATCATGTTCCTCTTCATATTTGTTGCAATGTCCCTTTGTCTGCAAAACTGAAAGTTGATGGTTTCCCTTAGTATTTGCTGCAGATCTGAAACTATCGCCTGCTGATATGCCAATCTGTTGATTATCTTTCAGGTTTTCAAAAGGGACAATCCAATCTTCATAACACCCTAAGTCAACATATGCATTTGGTACAATGTCAAAAGAATCTATACTATGATTAACATTCTGAAGATCGTTAATAACTCGGTCATAATGAGAGGTGTCCCCTATTGTAGCATACTCTTCATAGCTATCATTAACCACAACATGCATACATTTTTGATCATGTCTTTGCTGAAAAGTAGAACTAGATGAAATTCTAGTAGTCAAAAACCCTTCATAAACCTTAAAATCTTCTTCCTCATCACTATATTTATCAAATATGGGAACATCAAGAAAATATTATAATGACAAAGTTGAAGATTCTTGCATGGTGTTATCGGCAATAGGGATTAGAAATAGATTTGTAATGACATCACCTTCTTCCTCATCATCATTACCATCCTTTTCATCTGAATTTGAAACAACAAGTACATAAGGAGAAAGATAATCCTCTTGATGTTCAAGCCAGAAATTAGATAGTTTCTAAAAATCATGTTCCTCATGGTTACTGCAACTTCTCTTGATCTGCAAATTTGGAAATTGTGAGCTACCCTTAGTATCTACTGCAGATTCAAAACTTTCACCTGTTGATCTGTTAATCTACTCATCATCTTTAACGTTTTCAAAAGAAATAGTATGATCTTCATGACAACCATCTTTAATAGATTCATTTAACACAATGTCAAAAGCATCACCATGGTTTTCATAATGTGGATCATCAATCCCTCGAACACAATAAGAGATATCTTCAGCTGATGTATCTCTTTGTTCTTTGACATCAGAATATTCAAAAGAGATATGTTGATCTTCATGATCATTTAAAACAATAGATACATCTGATATGATGTCAGATGTTTCTGTATCACTGCTATCATAATCAATATTATTGAACGTCTTTTGATCTTCATGAAAAATACCATCTTCTGCAATAGATTCTTTATCACAAAACTGATTTTTGTGACTAACAGAATCTTTATGAAGCAAAGAAAATTCATTACATCATTCTTCAAAAAGATTTTCAGCTGGAAAATACTCTTTACAAAACGAATTGAAAGCAGCATGAAAATCTTCCAAAGAGCTCATACTGGCAATAGGAAGAGACCAGTACCAATCATGAGCAATTCCCTTTAATGAAAAACTGAAAAGCTTAATTTGAACATCCTCATGCACAATTTGAAACCGATGAATGAAATCATGAAAATCCAACAAATGTTCAGCTGGTATTTCCCAATCTTCTCCTCGAAATCTAGGAATACTATTTTCCCATTCATCTCTACTAGGCACTGGATGAGGGAAACCAACGATCTTTGAAAAATCATAGAAAGCATACCTCTTAGCTAAGATATTGTTTATTTCATACCAGTGGAGTCACCACTGAATCCGTCCTTTATGGAGTCGCCAGATAGATGGTTACAACTGAAAATATGTCTAGACTTTGTCTATCCTCAAAGCTGGATCTTGTCGTCTCCCAAGGAAGCTGAGCTTCAATCTCTTCTCCTCGGCAACGGTGCCAATTTGTTATCTCTCTAGGAGTCCTTCTCAAGTTGTAGCTTGAAGAATCCTGGTAACTTAAAATGTGTTTTGGTTTTATGTGTTTATTGGATCAAATGGGATACTAGATAACTGACTTACTCTCAAGACAATCAAATATATATAACCATATGAGACAATTCTTTCAAGAGTTAATAATCAGATGAATAACTGAACTTGGTGGGTGAAGAAGACTATATTTATTAGCCAGAACATATATATGATGGGTTGAATAAAGATAGGAGTGATTACTAATCAATCAATGTTTATGAATTGACAGGATGATATGATAGTCACCTACAATTAGACAAACTGGGATAGAGAAAGTAATCAATCAAAGTACAGGAAAAGAAAGGAAATGGTAATCTGACATCAACAATGAAAGGAACTTGTGATATGTATTAAATATATGGAAAAGTCTATTACAATATAAACCTGGTCCAGTATCCAGACTCGAACCTACAGTCCATAAAATTGATAGGCTTTATATCCTTTACAAGCAGTTTTAGATCCTCAAAAGATGGATCTGATAACCTCTTCTCCTATCTCAAATTCAAATTTGTGAGGTGGATGGAAAAGAAAGAAATTTCTGGAAATATGTTGCTCACATATTGACCCATATCTCTCAAACCAAAACAACTATGTATAAACTGGAAGAGGATTTCGTATATTGGTTTGTTGTGAGAAAAAAACTCTCTCAATTCTTTGAGATTCATTTTCATTTTCCCAGGATCTGTATTTCAAAAACATGTGTCAAACAGGGAAATTTTGAGATCCGAAAATTACGGCTCAGAGATGAATTCGATTCTCCCAATATATGACACTTGTAGGACAAATGAGAGGGGTTATTTTTCTTTGACATGTTAGAAACAAAAACCTCCACCCATTTCTCAAAATGATTCTTTAGTCGCTCAGAATCATCATTTGAAAAGGATGACTCAGAACAGTAAAAACAAACTTTTCTACACTTTCAGTGGCTAAAATAGCCCCGAATTTCACGTTTAAGATGCCAAAAGCTAAGGTTTTTGGTGGCTTAGAAGCGCTTTTGGAGAGGCACTTAGCCACCGAAACCTGTAATTTGACTTTTTGAAATAAAAACCAAATCCAATGTTTTTCAATCTTTATTACAAACATAAGGCTCTAAAAAATGAACCTTAAAAAATTTAGAAATGTATTTTTCAATGACTTCCTATCACCTAAATAAACAAATTTGACTATGTTATTTGAGGAGATAATAGTTTCTCTCCTAAGCCACCTTCCTCTAATTCATCAAAATTCCATCAATCATTTTGCATAGAAATCATCCTTTTTGGAGTGTAAATACACTATTGTTGGCACAGGGGCAGACCCAGGGTTCAACGTTCAAGAGCGCACCAAAAAAACCCTAACTACTGGCCCTTTCGGCGACACCTGCAAAGAAAATGAAGTCTCACCCAAGGTAGATGGAGGGGTGGTTGCAAGACTCAACTGTCTGCAACCTTAGTTGGGACACAGATCTTTGATTATACCGCTTACAACACACTTAGTATCAGTCATTCTTCAATATACATTCCTTATTATACTTCGTAGATAGCACAAAGCATCATAGTATTCACTTAGGTATTTCAGCACTTAGCAATAGTAAGACAGATCAGATCTAGTAGATCAACACCAAGCATCTTCATTCATATCATATCTAGCATTCATACACATCTCAAAATCACAAAGCATAAATAGATCTATCTAAATACATCAAAGCACTTAACAAAGGAAGAGATAAACATATCAAATCAAGCACAAAGCATATCACACAGGTTTACGTGGTTCACCCCCACCCTGGGGCTATGTCCATAAAGTCTTATTCTCTATTAGTTTCAGTCAATCAGGTTACAGCACAGAGCTATCAAAGTCTTACTCCACATAGGATAGGAGATCTGCGCGCACCTCGTCAGATCCTCCTTCCTCGAGTAGATCTAGCACAGAGCCTCCTTACACTCCATGCACTCAACACTTACCACACTTGCACTCAGCTCTGCAATTCAATCACATAGATCAATTCTTGCACTAAGCCTATTAACCGCTTAGCTCTCCCTTTTACATCACCTACCTACTTATTTATATATTACAAAAGTGGGCCTAAGCATGGGTAAACCCATGGGCCCACATCCCTTTCCCATTACATTATCCCCCAAAACCCAAAAAGGACCCAGAGTGGGCCAAGATCCCGTGATCTCTGCTTCGTCTTGCGTGCCTTCTTCCACTTGTTGTCGAAGTCTCAAAAATGGTCAAAAATGACCAAGTGTTCCTCAAAACTTGGTCAAGGGCCAACAGGCCCCCAATACTCACCTGTGACTCATCCCGAGTCACTCAGGTCTAATCATTTCTGCCTCGAATGCCTCGATCTTAGCTCGAGCTACTTCGACCTGCTACTGTGCCATGGGCTCTTGCTCAGCAAGCTCCTGGATGAGTACATCATTCACTGGCCCTTCTAGGCGTTGTTGTGATGAATCCATGACCTGCTCCAGCTCTGTTCCTTGGCTTTCAATCTCTGTAAATAGCTGACATGCTTTATCCTACACCGGTTGAAGTTGCTAAGTTATGTCCATTACCTTGCTCTAGATCGTATAGATCTGTTGTTGGGCGGTGTGTTTCTCGTGAGACCGCTTCATTTTCTCTATGGGTGATAGGGCCTTCAACTGTACTTGTAACGTTTCATCTTCATGCTTCACCTCCTGGAGCTATGACTCCAATTTATGCAATTCTAGATTCTCGGTTAGGTTCTCATATATCTTCGCACTTTTTCTACTTAACTGTTTGCATTCCTTAGTGAGTGTTTTAATCCTTTCTACTGTTCTTCGGGCAGTCATTTCTCATTGGTCGCACACTTCTTGCGGGGTACTTGGTATGGTCTGAAGCTTTGATTCCACAACTCTTTGTTGAAGTTGATGAATAACTTCAGCAAGCGTCATCACTTGGCATTCTATAGGTTCTTCTGCCTTCTTCTCTAAGGCAGTCATAGAGTGAAATTCTCTGTTGACTGCTTCTTCAATCTCAATCTACTTCATGAGTAGCTGCTCTTTCTCTTTTTGGATCTCCACTCTGTCTTCTTCAAATTTTGCTTGGAGAGTGTCCTTCTCTTGTTGCACAGCTCGACATTGTTTGATGATTTCCTCTTGTGCCTCCTTTAAAGCCTGAGTGACCTGCGTTGTTCCTACCTATGCTTTTCGAAAGCATACTTCGACTCTGTCAGCAATCTTATGGAGTTGAACTAGTTCATCTCCCTCTTCTGTTGTTCCTTCTGGAAGGGGTGTAGTGGAGACTGCACAGCTAGACTGAAGTGCCTGTTGCACTCCTTAGAGCTTGATCTCAATTCTATTGTACATTATCTCTTTCTTAGCTTCCTGCTTTTCTGTTATCTCTTCTATAGCTTCATTCATAGTTGCAAGGAGAAAACTAAAGTCATCTAGAGTGAGCGTGGTCTTTAGCTTAGTTACGGGTGCTTTCAATTTCTTCCGGGAGGACGGTTCCAGAGGTAAACCCTTCCTTTTCTTTGTGATTTCTAATTTATCTTATGTTCTTTGTTTGACTTCTTCACCATCACCTCCTTGATCTGGTGTAATGAAATTCATCCTCACACATAGGATGTCTATATCCTGGACTTCCTCAGCCTTCTTCGTCTTCTCCATTTTCTTTGTCTTACTGGGCCCAGGTGTGTCTTGCACAGCTCCTGGGCTGTCGATGTCGGACATTTCTGCGGGGTCTATTGAAACAAGAAGGTCTTCCGACCATTCCTTGGTGATAGCCTCCAGGTCTTCTTTTGTCATCTTATAATAAGACTGAAGTTGTTCCTTGTGCTCATCAGCACGTGCTATAATATATATAAAATGGTGGTCCGCGCTGAACTTCATCAAAGGTCAAAACCTGTGTAAATTATTTGAGGTCATGCGAGGCTCGGACTGGATGGTGAGCTTCAACTAGGTGTAGTAAGTATGGAATACGACATTGGATTGCCACTGCTTGTTCATATCATTCGAGTACCACAATGTACTGAACTTCGAGGCCAGTGGTTCAAAGGGGTCAATGTTCGGGAAGGTTGCACCTTTCGGTAGCTCCCATGCAACGAAATCTATAAGTATCAAGAGCCAGCTAAAATGGAATTCATGCCCTTGATCCTAGGCTTCTCTGCAGTCAATCTCTAGTTGATTCACTAGGTACTTCACCCAGTTCATCTATAGTCCCTCTGTACACTTCCCTGTGAGGTCAACTACAAAGTCGAATATTTGCGTGGATCGATTCTTGCGTACCAACTTCAATGCGATCAGTTGATAGGCGAGGCACACTATGCCACTTTCAATAGAATCTACCTTGTAGCCTCGTGCACCTTTCTCAACATCACCATAAGCTTGTTTTATCTTCTGAGCAAGAGCGCGATCCACGGTCTTTCCAGGATAGTAATCATGGGGATCAGGGCCCTGCATGCTAAGTTGTGTGATCCAATTGATCAAGGTCGGATCCATAGTGATGCTTCGGTTCAACCATAGGTATCCTTCGTGGTAGTAGGACAGCAACAATTTTACACACGTGTTCACTTCCTGGTGTCTGTCGAAGTGCGATATCTTCATAAAATTGAGCAGAGTGGAATACACAAGGTTCATCGTCCATTGCTAAGGGACGATATTCGAATTATTTCCCTTGGTTCTAGTTAGGTACTTGTATGAGGCAAGCATGTTGTAAACTTTATGATCCCCCAGGTTGAAGTCATTAAAATTCAATGCTGCAATCTTGTCTTGATCTACGCGGACTGTGCGTACCCCTTTCGATAGGTACGTAGTGACTAGAGTGTACTCAAAGTCTCTAGTCACACTGTCTATGTTGATCACACCGCTTAGAGGTGGTATGTAAGCAGGTAGGATGGATGGAACCAACTTCGTGTTGGCCATATCGTCTTTATGTTTGGTTCTTCTTTCTGCACTGGCTCGGGATGTTCCTGCTCGAGTAGTTGATTGGGAGGCTTACACTCCTCTCGTCGATGATGCCTATAAACCTGTAGACAATCCTCTCTCCGACATGACTCTTTCAGCTTTGAGGCTAGTGAGTACCTCTCTTACAGATTCTTCAACTGCACTAAATTTGTCATACATATACGCTCAGGATCAATATCCCAGGTTCTCAAAGTAATGTAGGTACTGTAAAGAGTAAGAGTGGAGTAATCACTATTCACAATTCATGTAGTCTGCGGACTCAAATTCGCAATTAGCAAAAATGTCTTCCATGCATGGTGTGATGGAATAAGTAAGTAACTCTGTAACGGATTGTTGTAATGGATATGGGGCTTCATTAACTCTTGTTATGTTTGTTATGGCACGGTCTAACAGTCTGGTGATGAGCCATCAATGTTTTTCGATCCATTCAGAGCGGCAGTCGAATGGATATATCGGCTTCCAACGGCTATATTGCTTCACCATGGCGAAGTGACCCATGCCATTGTTCTGATATCCCATCGAAGCTCCAGTTTTGCAAGTTTTCTTTCTGAGAGGTTCCCTCTGGAACCCTCTATAGCATGTCGATCTTAGCTCTCTTTTTACTTCCTAGCCTTCTTCCCCGTGAGCTTCATCTTGGTAGTTCTTTTCTCGTTTTGATTCTTATTTTCCTTGGGCATAGTCACTTCATGCTGTTGAGGTTCTCTCCCAAGACTTAGGGGTACACTTCATCTATATCTGATACATATACTCCAATCTTCTATGAGTCCCCTAATGCTTTTGTAGCTTCGACATCTGGGCTTCTACTGTCAAATAGCTTTGATTTTCTCTCTTGTTCTTCAATCAACTGCACGATCCTTCTAGTCATGAAATCTTTTAACTCTTGTCTTTGTTGTTCTAAAACCTTTTCTTCTTCCTTCTTCCTGGTTTGATCTCTTTCAATCCAAGGTTTTCCAAGGAACATAGTAAATGGGGCGTTGTCCTCAATAAATTTGATAATCTCAAAATCTTCCTCTGTCAAAGTTCCATTGACATTCATAGATATCTAAGTGAGCCTTCCACATAGATTCACTAGTTTTCCTTTGAATAACCCTATTCCTCTTAATGAAGGGAGCATAGTAGGCCTTCCTATAGCTTCCCAAGTTCTCTCTGTCATAACATTCACATGTGTTTCCTCATCCAAAACATAGTCAATGTCAAAGTCTCCTATTCTTACCTTGATGCATTCTTTTTCTTTAAAGATCTATGATAATCTAACATGTTGGTGTTCATTCAAGGTGTCTTTCATCTGTAGTAATACATGCTCTGATTCTTTCTGGGGTTCTACTATTTTTGGATCTGCCTTAGGGATTTCTTCATTCAGATTCATTCTTTCAAGCTTGGCAATCATTCGAGGGAAATCCAATATTTCATGGTCCAAAGCTTTGCAATAGAGACAACTAGATCTTCCACCAAGGCATTCCTTAGATAGATGTCCCAGTCTTCTGCAACTGTAACATATGGTTAATCCTCTCTTTCTTTTAAATGATCCCCGACCTCTTTTGTACTGTGCACTAGGATCATGGTAGCTAGCCTGCAAAAAATTCTTTCTAGGATCCTGCACCCATGTGTTAGTCCAAACATTCTTTCTATGCATAGGTATAACATATCTATTACTATTCTTATAATATCTATTCATATCAAACCTTCTTTCATCTAACAATGCCCTAGTTTTCAAGTTAGGACAAAATCTATCAAAAATACCTAGATCCATATTCTAGAAACAAAAATTTCCACTTATCTTACTTCTACAGAGAAAAAAGATTTCTGATCTAAGAAATTTTAACTATTCTTACCTTTATCAGAGCACTAAGCTTATAGATCTTACCTCTTTTCTTCAGAAACTTCCACTTTTATCCTTCTTAGAGCACAAATCTTTCAGATCTCATTTCTTTTCTTCAGATCTAGCCTTCTCTTTTCAGATCAAGTAAAATACTACGCACTAGGGCACGGATCAATGCACAGAGATTCCATAGTTTCAGGATGAATCTTTGCACAAAGCTTCTTCTCCCTTAGTTCCCAACAATCACAGTTTCAGGTCCTGGAAATGGAACCATTTGTTGGCACAGGGGCAGAAACAAGGTTCAATGCTCAAGAGCACACCAACAAAACCCTAACTATCGACCCTTTCGGTGACACCTGCGAAGCAGATGAAGTATCACTTGAGGTAGAGGCAGGGGTGGTTGCAAGACTCAAGTGTCTGCAACCTTAGCTAGGACACAGATCTGTGATTATACCGCTTACGATGCACTTAGAATTAGTCATTCTTCAATATACATTCCTTATTATACTTCGCAGATAACACAAAGCATCACATTATTCACTTAGTTATTTCAACACTTAGAAACAGTAAGATAGATCAGATCTAGTAGATCGACACTAAGCATCTTCATTCATATCAGATCTAGCATTCATACACATCTCAGAAGCACAAACCATAAATAGATCTATCCAAATACATCAAAGCACTTAGAAAAGGAAGAGATAAACATATCAAATAAAGCACAAAGCATAACACACAGGTTTACATGGTTCACCCCCACCCTGGGGCTACGTCCACAAAGTCTTCTTCTCTATTAGCTTCATTCAATCAGGTTACAGCACAGAGCTATCAAAGTCTTACTCCGCATAGGACAGGAGATCTAGGCGCACCTCACCAGATCCTCCTTCCTTGAGTAGATCTAGCATAGAGCCTTCTTACCATCCGTGCACTCATCACTTACCACACTTGCACTCAACTCTGCAAGTCAATCACATAGATCAATTCTCACACTAAGCCTATTAACCACTTAGCTCTCCCTTTTACATCACCTACCTACTTATTTATATATTACAAAAGTGGGCCTAAGCATGGGTAACCCCATGGGCCGACATCCCTTTCCCATTACATTATCCCCCAAAAACCAAAAAGGACCCAGAGTATGCCAAGATCCCGTGATCTCTGCTTTGTCTTGCGTGCCTTCTTCCACTGGCTGTCGAAGTCCCATAAATGGTCAAATATGACCAAGTGTTCCTCAAAACTTGGTCAAAGGCCAACACCTAATAATTGTAAAAACAGGTTATACATAATTGAATGATCAATTTACAACTTAAATACTAAATTATTGATCCTTATCCAACTTTGGGTGTGCAATTTAATATAACCAACTTAAAAAATTTAGCCCTTTGGTTTTACAATGCAATTTTTATCCTTTATGCACGTCGGGTAGGTTTATGTCTGTAAATGCCAATAAAAGTTTATAGACATGTGTAAAATCACAAACTACAGCTTTTTCAAGATTAACCACTAAATTTGGCTCAAAATTGAGACTAGGGCATGCATTTGAGGCTGAGGTAGTTTTCCCTTCAAATTACATGAAATCCCAATTCTAGGTGCATGAAAGCAACATATTTTGTTCTTCAATTGAACTTTAGATGAATAGGTAAATTTAACATTTATGTAACTCTATATTAAAAATTATAAAACAAATTTTGGAGCTATAGGGAAGCTTGGGCATGCATTTTCGTTTAGTCAATTAGTACAGTTTATACCTTGCAAATTACAAGGCAAATTTTGCCTCTTTTGCACAGCCACCCTTTTTAAACTTGAAATTGCAAAATAAAAAACATAAACAGGTCTACTATGATAAACAACATCCCCAACAACTTGCACAATGCAAATCTAAGGTATAATATTGTTGGCCCTCGACCAAGTTTTGAGGAAACATTGGCCAGGTTTGACCACTTTTTGGACTTCGACAGGCTAGTCGAAGATGGAGCGCCCAGGTTGACCTGAGATCGCAGGATCTCACTTGTTTTGTGGACCTAGAAAGGGGTTCATTAGTTTTTTGTAATGGTTTATGGGATGTCGGCCCATGGGTTTACCCATGATTAAGCCTTTTTGTAAGGAAGTGTAAAAGTATAAATAAGTAAGAATGTAATGTAGTAAGGCATTGTTGGAGTCAATAGTTTGAAAGGCTAAGTGCAAGTAGTTCTGAGTTGCTTTGTGCAACAGATTATATCTATAAGGCTCTATGATTGTTATAGGAGTTGGCTCTGTGCCTTGACCTAATTTTGGGAAGGAGGATTTGGTGCTCAATGCACAGATCTCATGTCCTGTGAAGTTTGGATCTGTGGCTTGGTGCACAGAAGCAGGTGAATGTAAGAGCTTGAAGACTAATAAATAATAATAAGAAGTTGGTGGACATAGCCCCACACTGGGGTGAACCACGTATATCTTGTGTTGATGGTTTTCTTTGTGTTGTGTTATGTTTTCCATTTATCTTCTTAGTGCTTTTGTCATTATGTATGTTAGATAGATCTATGAATGCTTAGTGCTTTATTTATGTTGAATGTGTTGGATATAACTTATGATTATGAGTGCGATGTGTATACTATCATTGGTACTGCATCGATATGTACTTAGGGTTTGATCTGTGATGTGAATAAGACTAATGGGTTAATGCATGTTGTTCCTAAGTACTCTAGAGAAGTGTTATAATCACAGATCTGTGTCCCAGCTTGGTTATAGACACCTGTGTCCTGTAACCCCCCTTTCCTCTACCTCAGGTGAGACTTCACCTACATCGCAGGTGTTGCTGAAAGGGTCGGTAGTTAGAGTTTTGTTGGTGCGTTGAACCTTGGGTCTGCCCCTGTGCCAACAAATGGTTCCGTTGTCAGGACCTGAAACTGTGATTGTTGGGAACTGAGAAAAGAGAAGCTTTGTGCGTAGATCTGTTGATGTAATGCATAATATTCTACTCGACTTGTGAAGCTTTATGCTAAGAAAGAAATCTGATCTGAAGAAAAGAGGTAAGATCTTAAATCTTTGTGCTCTGATAAGTGAAAAAAAAAATTCAAAAGCATGAATTTAAGTATGTTTAATAGATTTTGTCCTAGTCTGAAAGCTAGGGTGCAGTTGGAAGAAAGAATCAATCTAAGTAAATATAATAAGAAAGAAGAAATATATGTTATTCCTATGCATAGAAATATTTTTTTGACTAATAAGTGGATGCAAGAACCTAGAAATAATTTTTGCAAATTGCACGTCCAACACTGTGATCCTAGTATGGAGTACAGAAAGGGTTGGGCAATGTTTAAAAGAAAGAGAGGATTGACATTATGTTATAACTGTAGAAGACCAGGACATCTTGCTAAGGAATTCCCTAGTACAGGACCTATTTGTATTTGTTGTAAAGTTGTTGGTCATGAGGTTGAGGATTGTCCAAATATGATTGCTAAAGTGGAAAAGATGAACATGAGACAAGAAAACTATGAAGAAAGTAAAAATAATAAGAGCATGTTAGAGAATCATAAAGAAAAGGAATCAGAGAAAGCTCAGGCTATGTTATCACAGTTGAAAGAAATGATGGATGTTCATAAAGATGTCAGTTTACCAGAGATCCTGAAAGTAAAACAGCACATAAGTACAAGAATCAGAGACTTCGACATAGACTATGTCTTGGATGAAGAAACACAAGTGAATATTATGACAGAAAGCACTTGGGAAATTTTGGGAAAGCCTAATATGATACCTTCATTGGGAAGGATAGGTTTTTTCAGGGGAAATATGATAACCCTATGTGGAAGAGTTACTAATGTACCTATTATTATTCATGGAACATCGACTGAAGAGGAATTTGAAGTCATCAAGTTTGTTGAGAACAAATCCCCTTTCCCACTTTTATTGGGGAAGAATTGGATTGAGAAGGATCAGATCATAAGGAAATTAGAGGAAGCTACAGAAAACAAAAAGCAAGAACTAAGAGATTTCATAGCTAGAAAAATAGAGCGACTAGTAGAAGAACGAGAGGATAAGTCGAAGCAACAGAAGGCAAGAGAATTAGATAGAAATATTGAAAGAATGCAGGAAGGTTTGCTGGACCTATCCATGCAAGAAAAAAGTATATCCACCCAGGAAGTAGTAAGAGAAGGGATATTAACCTCAGAGCTTGTAAGGACACATTAGCAGTGCGAAGTCACTTCATTAGGAGAAGATAAGAATCAAAATGGAAAGAGGATTTCAGAGACTGTTAGAGAAACACATCTTATAGGAAAGAAGGAAAGGAAGCTCAATAAGAAGAAATCCAAGCTAGAAAAGCTATAGGAAGCTACATGAAACAAATGGAAGACTTTGCAGGAAGCAGGTTTGCAGAAATTGAACCTCACTGGAATACCAGGACCGCGCAGAATGGGACTTTGCCATGGGGAAGATATATGACCATTGGAGGCACCCTTACCGTTAGAATGACACTCCAGAATCGCTAGGAAATGCATTTATTGGTGGATAGACCATCGTTGGACGTTGATACCGCACCATAACGAACATATTCACATTGATGGAAGCATTCCTGTCCATTGGAGGAATCTGTTATGACGCTCACTTATTTAACATGTCGGTCGCTGTGTTGGGACCACTTTTTACCACCTGTAATTATCTGAGCTAACAGAGAACTGATAGTGGGTTGAGCTGTGATTTCAGAACCTAGACATCGCCATCTGTTTGTGATCCGGATTATTTTCGGCACGAAATGAGAGCGGATATATAATAAAGAAATGCACAAAGATATCACAGATATCCAATAATATAATAGAAATGTATTAGAGATGCAACCATAAACATAGATATACAGTGATACACGATTTCTATTAATGAAATAAATGTACAAAGACTGTAAAATACAGAGTGAAAGACTCGCTAGAATGGTGGCAACTTATCTCTGAGAAGAGATGTGAAGGCTACTCACATTTGCAAGAAGATGATTACATTGAGGCTCTGAAGGAATTTTTATAATGAACATGGATGCTAAAAACCCTATACATCCAAAAACCTAACCCTAGGAGATGAAGCGCCAAAAGTCATGTGGGCCCCATTTGGGTAAGTTAGTACATTAACTTCCCGGGGTCGTAACTTTTGCATACGATCTCTGTTTAAGGCGTATGATAGCTCATTGGAAAGGTATCATTGAGGAGATTCATTTTGGGGACTCAATAATTTAGTAGGATATCATTAAGAACCCTTATCTTGAAAATCCTTCATTTGGGCCCTCAAGATGGCCTCGAAAGTCAAAACCTGCCAAAAATAGTAAATTTCCAAAATTGCCAGAAAACTGTTTTGAACCAGTCGAAAGAGGTGGGTGGCCACTGATATCCACCTAGATCAATCCTCCCTCCTTAGGAAGAAATGGTATCCATTGTGTTGATTTCCCAGGGGAAAGGGAAAAGCGTTTGCTGAATCTGCATCTTGGTGAGTTGCTTCCCTTGCTGGAGACATCGCGTTGCTCAGTTTGTGGAAGTCTGTCATGAACCTGTTCAGGTTGAGGTTGTTCAACAAGTCAAGATACATGAGAGGATGGTGTGCAGAAGGAATATTTTCACTTTTCTACAACCTTGTCGACCTACTTCTATTGGATATAAGGTGCTTGGGGCGAGGTCATAGTGGTTGCAGTGTCCTTCTATTCTCCTTTTGAATAGATTATGAAGAAGCTAAATTTTGCAGTATGAGATACTACCTTGTGGCACTTTTTAGGTGGAAAATTAGTTGGAACTACCTCTGGTATTATGTAGAGATGACCCCCCAGAGAAACAATAACACTGTGGGGTCGAGACTCATAAAAAGCATGGTGCTTCCACGTATATGGTTGGCCCAAGAGAACATCACAGACATCCAGTGGGGAAACATCACATAATACCTCATCCTTGAAGGGTTGGATGTCATATGATAATCAAAATTGTTGGCTGACACGAAGATCTCATCCTTGGTGAAGCCACCTGATGTTGTATGGCTGCGGGTGTGGTGTTGTCAACAATCCCAACTGTTTGATGACCTTTGTTGAGATGAGGTTCTTCTGGCTTCTGCTATAAACAATAAAATGCAGCAAGGTCCCCTTCACCCACATCTGTGAATGAAAAAGGCACTCCCCCTCTTCAGGATCTATTGGTTCTTCTTGTTGAATTGTTGCGGTTGCGACAATAGCAGTGGGGTCCACGTCAATGATCTATCCTTTACCAGTATTTTTAGAATCAGATTCTGAATCAGGGATCGGTTCTTTGTCTTTGATCTCGGCCACCAATGACTATTTTGAGCGACATTCATTGGTGTTGTGCCAAGGGATTTTGTGGAACTCACACCATTTTCTGATGTCCTTCTTTTTCTTCCTATGCCCCTTCTTTTCCTGTGTCTTGGACTGGTTTTCAGGAGACTGTTTGTTAGGGCCATCTTTGTCATACTTTGGTTGTTGCATATTTGTAGACCCGAACTCCCATTTTTTCTGGTGCTTAAATTTCTACTCGATTTTAACAACATATCGATAAGCAGCACCGAGTGATGAGATGTCTAGAAAATCCATTTCGATCTGGATGTATCTGTGTAGAACCCCATGGTATTTCAGAACCAAATGTCACTCGGATTCTTTGATACCCAGCTTGGTGCGCAAGGTATGGAAGGTATTGGTGAAATCTAGAACTTCTTGGCCCCTCTGTTGCCGCAGTGTGGTCCATCTCATGTACCGGTCCTCATAGTTACCAATAGGGTAATATTGTTCCTTTACTGCATCCACAAAAAAATCCCAAGTGGGCTCGGCCCCATATATTCTAGACTCCTCTATGGAACTTTGCTCCCAGTAAGTTTCCCACCAATGTTTGACATGAAGGATATCTTTAAGGAGTACGAAGGTGATCTTTTCTCTGTCGGAAAAATTGTGAACATAGAAATACCCTTCTAGCATATTTAACCATTTGTCTAGGGATTCTGCATCTATATGTCCTTCAAATACAAGAATATCAAAATTAACTTGTACCTTGAAATGTGAGGTGCTTCCAAAGTGGTCGCTTGATGAAGATGTGTTTTTTTCTATTGGCAGGTGTTGAAGGATGTGGGAAAAATTCTCCATCATTTCATCCCTCTGTCGCGTGAGAGCTTGCTCAAGCAACGGACTGATAGGATCATCTGTTCTGTCGTTTTTAATTTCTTCTTCCATCGAGGGTTTCTTGGGTGTGCAAGAGCGATTT
Source organism: Picea sitchensis (assembly GCA_010110895.2). Taxonomy (NCBI): domain Eukaryota; kingdom Viridiplantae; phylum Streptophyta; class Pinopsida; order Pinales; family Pinaceae; genus Picea; species Picea sitchensis. The sequence continues at coordinate 18,995 of SNQJ01S0029351.1, read as the reverse complement.
TATTCAAGAGAGACAAGATTGAGACCCAAATTTCTATACTTAGACCTCGTCGAGGACATGCACTAAAAAATGATCAAGAGCATCCTGCTCTGATACCACTGATCCGGATTATTTTCGACACGAAATGAGAGCAGAGATATAATAAAGAAATGCACAGAGATATCATAGATAGCCAATAATATAATAGAAATGTATCAAAGATGCAACCATAAACATAGAGATACAGTAATACATGATTTCTATTAATGAAATAAATGTACAAAGACTGTAAAATACAGAGTGAAAGACTCGCTAGAATGGTGGCAGCTCATCTCTGAGAAGAGATGTGAAGGATACTCGCATTCGCAAGAAGATGATTACAATGAGGCTCTGAAGGAATTTTTACAATGAACAGGGATGCCAAAAACCCTAGACATCCAAAAACCTAACCCTAGGAGATGAAGCGCCAAAAGTCATGTGGG
>SNQJ01S0029351.1:0-11546 GCA_010110895.2 Picea sitchensis | reverse complement strand
TCCAGAAGAGGAAGGAGATGAGGGAGGTGGTGAAGGAGGTATCCCAGATCCTCTTGCAGCAGGATTTGTGATTGGATATGTGGGATTCACAGTGAGGTTAGTGTCACCTAATTGTTCTCTGATATCATAGAAGTCCAAAGGTTGACCCCACGGACAGTTTGGTTTCCTAAGACGAGCTAAGGCACTATGTTTTTTAATAAGAGATTGACAGACAAACTCTTGGATGTCACCACCTGTAGGATTAGGGGTTGCTGGCTCAACTGTGATCTGTGGATCGTCGGTTGAAGTAGTTTCTGTTTGAAGGGGAATATTATCCTGTGAACGGATTCTAGTCACTATAGGTGAGCGATTTGGGGGGGGAGGAGTCTTGCGACTGCCTCGTGCCATTAATTAAGTTCAGGCCCTCCTTCTAGCACCATTTGTTGACGGGCGAAATCGACCGTCCGTCAACTAAGAGAGTGGAACCGGTTCGGGGTTGTCTAATAACCCAATCCATTTGGAATGAACCACCCTGATGGGTTTAGCGGCTCCATTAGCCGATCTAAGGTCCTAGGAAAATGAAAGAGAATACTAATCTAAACTAAATAAAAACAAAACAAACTAAACTAACTAAATAAAACTAACTAAACTAACTAACAATAAATAAAACTAATCTAACTGATCTAATTACAACTAACTATTAAACAAACTAACTAATCTACTATCTCTATATACAAAAACTACTAACTAATACTATGCTAATTGCTATCTGAAATATAACTTATTTACAAAATATACAATATCTACAAAATACAGATTTAAATAAAACCTGGAAAACACATTTTCTTTCTGCCTTAAGACAGAGAAAGGTATTTATTTTTTGATTTTATAATTTTATAAACAAGAAATAAAACTTACTAAAATTAAACAATCAAATAAACTAACTATACTAAAATACTAACAAATATACTAAACAAATAAACAACAAACAGACCTGGAAACGCTCCAGATTTGTCCTGCGTATGATGACTTCGAAGCTGGTCGGAGGAAGAAAACTCACACCGGATGATCCAATAGCTTCTCGTAAATGATAGGCTGCAATGCTCTTTGAGTTATTTACAGGACAAACAAGACATAAAAAATCATAACAATTATATGATTTATAAATCTCTGCAATTAGGTAAACCTGTTATGCAAAAACTTATAGTTAATAATCCACTTGATGAAGAAGAGAAATCTGTCACTCACAAAATGAATCAAGTAATTGCTATGTTTTTTAAATACTTGGAAGAAATTAGATATGGATTATATTGATTAAATCATATCATTTGCAAAAGATTAAGATAGCTAAAGTAGTCATTAACCAAATGCAAATTGATACACATAAACATGAAACAAAATATTGATATTATGAAAAGCTAAAGTTGTAGCAGAACATCAATTTCTGTCCCATTCTGTATTAAAATTCCATATCCTTGTTCTCCCACGAATGAGGATGATGTTATTACAAAAATAATAAGTATTTATAAGTTTTTCCACAGGGTAAAACCTCCCTGTGGAAATTATCAAACTGTTTACATAATCTGGGAAGATATTCCCAAGATCAACTAAATTAGGAAACTAAAATGAAACTAAAGCATCATAAATATCCTCTAAACTTCCCATCAAATCCCATGCAATTTCGAATTCAGCTGAAACAGGTCAGAAATAGACAAATTAGAAAGATATTTTATTAATACAACAATACAAATTTAATTCTACAGAATTAGCTACAGAATCATCTGATTTTGTAGCTAGTCTAAAATAATATACAGAATCGGAATTGAAATTGAAATTAAATCAAATCTTTTAAGAAATTCCATTCAATTTACATCCAATAATCATTTGAGAATGAATCATAAATTGAAATCGATATTCTATTATGAACTCAAACAGGATCCACATCATTAACCAAGTACATAGATAGCAATACTCTGTTTCGATTATAGTCATAAATCGAGTAAATGAAATCATATGAAACATAATCATAATCATTTCCCAACAAATCGAATCGATCTGTTATGAGATCGTTTTGATATTCAATTGAAAATAGAACAAATCGCAAACACATCGTTACACTTGCAAATCGAACAGGGTTATCACGATAGCTGCATAGAAAGCGATTTAGATTGTGAACGAATCCAAATGATAATTGAATCATTAAGAAAATCATAACCAGATTAATCAAACAGGATTTGTTTTAGATTTCGATCGTTGATTATTGCACAGTAAGCTCAACAAAGAGGATCGATTAATTTTGATCACAATCATTTCAATCAAACGAATCGTAATAGGATTTGACCAATTCATTTCACAAATTTTAAAATACAGAGCGTTAATTAAAATCTGAACTCAACTCATAGGACAAAGTTGCCAAATTAGAACAAAAGCGAACCAATTATCTCAGATTTTCACATAATCGTTATGATTCGTATTTATTTCCAATTCAGGCGTGAATATCATTCGAGTGTATTGTTTTCATCAAAGAAACAGAGTCATTCTCCTTAACTTGAAATCAATCAAATATAGAACAGCATACGACACAACATTGTAATAAGTATCTCCCCGAAACATTTACCAGTCATAGCATACCAATGAAATCGAATCCGAGCAAAAATCGTAACAATCAAACTCGATCAAATCGTTTACCAACCATAGCATATGGATCATAATAGAACCAAATCTGAACACGATTATGTTCTAAACTGAATATGAAAAATTTCCCTTTCAAATTGGATACAAATCAATTCGTTTGAAGGCAAACCATTAATTTTGTCACCTTAACGAGGCAAACCAATCAATCAAATTCAAGCAAAGATCACTCAAATCCAATCAAAATCTATTAATTTCTATACTGGGAATAATCAAATCGTATATCGAATCGAAATTTATTTGTATTCAAAGCAAAGCTATATATAGAATGCACGCAATATAACAGAGACATTCGAGATGTGAACAGAACTGTTTAAAAACTGCATTGAAAACATTATAACAACCTAGATTATTTAAAAAACAACACGATGTAAAAACCATACCTGTGTAGCGACGAGGCTGCTTTCTTATACCAGCTTGGAATTTACAACAGCCGTGGCTAATTCCACGTTTTTAAACAGGATGGAGCCGGTTGTCTTTTGCTTTTTTTATCTGTTGCTTGTAGCTTGGCCTTTTGACTGGTTAGGACTGCAATCTGGTCTTCCAGTGACTGAATCTTTGATTGAAGTATCGGAACATCAATATAATATCGCTCTAACCATGCATTGCATTGGTCACAGGGTGACTGTGTGGTTTTAGACAGAGCAGGCGAGGGTTTGGGCAAATGACCAAGGGTTTCACAAGGCAACTTAATGCCTGGGTAGTTAGGGTCATCCTTTAGGCAGGGGGGTAGGTTTGATACAAAATCATATGAGGGTTCGGCACACAAACCTTGCAAATAGGGGTATTCGCTAGCCAAGAAATGCTCCACTTCTGAATCAGAGTCCTCACTCAACACGATAGGGTTTCGCTCGACCGGGGGTTTTGGCTTGTTCCTTTCCATTCATGAAATCAAACATGCATTCTTTTTCCCTTTGGCATTTGCAGCAAGGTTTGCCTTGAGCTTTTTGCTCACAGGATTTGTAATGGCCTCTGCACTCTTAGTTACAGTGTCGGGTAAGTCAATAGGAGGGTCGGCCGAGGGTTTAGGAAGTAGGACATGGTAGGGCACCGGGGGTACAGCCTTGGTCTCAGTTACCACAGGTTTATCAACCTGTATAGGGTCAGTGTCTTCAAAGCCATTACGGGTGATGAAGGCCTTCCAAGTATCACCAAGCAAATTCAACTGATAAACAACGATGAGCTTAATAAGCCCATGATGAAACAGGATGTTGTCGGCCTTGTGCCTCTTATACTTTTTGGACATTTTATACAGGCTCCGATGAAAATATAATGCCATGTTTAGAGGATACCCTATAAAGATCATCAATAGATGTAGGTGGTAAAGGAACACAAGCCCGTATCGAACTTCGCAGGTCACAAACTGCTTGATTATCATTAATAAATCGTGCCAACGTTGTTTAAGCATAGTTACGGGCATACCTCTATCATAGGAGGTGATTTTGCGTGATTGAAACAACAATGTCCACGACACTTCTTCAACCTTGCAATTCTTAAACCAATGCTGAACCGAAGTAGGTAACCCCGTGGCTGAGCTGATAAACTGCTCATCAATATCTAACTATACATTGCCTATCTTGGCTTGACAGCCATCGAAGGTCACGACAAACTATCGAGCTACGCAAAGGTTAAAACCCTCGAAACATTCCACGAAGGTAAGCCATCCACTGTCTACCAAATCTTGGCGGGAATTGTCAAACATTAACAGGGCCTGGTGGCCATTGGGTTCAACTCGCATGACTGGTGCCATAGAGCTGAATGCATGGTAAGGGAAGGGTTTGAATTCACCAACACACACAGTAAAAAAGCTACCCGAACCAACAACAATGAACGAGCAAAAGGGGGTAAGCATAAATGCACGCATGCGAAGGTGGTGGAGTCTGCCATGCATAATTTTCATTACACCAGTACAAACGCCAATTTACATAGATATTTACTCCATAATAATAGTTCAACCATTAAATCATGCATACAACCAATGAAATGAAATGCCATTGCGCGCAAGTGTTATACCATAGTGTTTAAAAATCCGATATACAAATCAACTATGCGCCAATGTATATAATCAAAAGTTTAATCAAAGTGCCAAATGGAATTCATATAGTCGACTAGCCAAATTTATGAAAAGATTATCATAAGGATTATATCACATGTATGTAAGCAATTTAATCAAAACCCCTATGCATTTTCATATAATCAATAATCAGGCAAGTCATAAAAAGTGTAAATCCAAAGGCTAAATGCCTTCAATAAAATCAAATCGAAGTATGAGAACCGATCAAAGGATATTTCCAGTCGTGTAATGATCAATAAAAGGTAAGTGCAATAGGCATAATGACACAAAAGATATTGACAGTTCAGATAATGATCGAAAAACAACTTTGAAAGGAGAAGTTTTCACACTTACAGTCGTGAAAACTTAACGAAGACAAATGTGTAAATGTCACAAGAAATGAAAATGTCGTCTATTTGAAAAATGCGACGAAAACTTGATGTTCACAAGACATAGGTGTAGGCAGCTTATAGGATAATAGAAAAAGGTGAATTGGCTGCCAACAGGTCCACGAAGCGATGGGGGATGCATCCGAAGATATCTTGCAGAGATATGAAGCGAAGCGGGAAGAGTTGTACGAAAGGGTCGAGAAGGAGATGAAGGAAATACAACAAGCTATTCAGTTGATCCACGTAGTACCTATTGCGCCTTCTTCATCACAGGTTTCAGAATTGGGAGATGAGCCCGCCCAATTATGAAGACTTGTAGATGAAACAAAGGCTCGACTTCATCGATTCCAAGAAGAAAAGGAGAAGGCTACAGAATCCTTGAAGCAAGAGAAAGAGTAAGTATTAGAGCAACTGCAAGTTGCACGGTACTACATAACCTCTTATGAGAAGGAGAAATATGAGTTCTGAGTGATGCTCGAGGAGGAAAAAGTGAAGATACAAAGAGAAAAGGACCAGCTTCTCATAGAGAAGACTGCGGTCAAAGAAGCGATGAATAAAGCACTTTGCTCTATGCCAAGCTTGGCATAGGAGGAACATGAGTCATTCAAGGTTCAAGTGGTGAAGCTCATTGAGGCCATCCATCAGCTTCAAGCAAGGATAACAGAGCTGGAAGTCCAAGCAGTTCCAAGAACTCCGCAAAAGGTGTGTGATCAGAGGGAGGAAGCCGCTAAGAGTGCAGTAGGAAGGATCAAAGCCCTCACCTCAGAATGAAAATAGTTGAGTGACAAAAGTGCACAGACCTATGAACTCCTCGCAGAAGATCCAAAGATGAGGAAACTGGAAGTGCAGCTACAGGAGGTGCAGCAGCAGGCATCCACCTTGCAAGCACAGATGAATCTACTCATTGCGGTAGTGTTGGGGGCCTATTGGCTCTTGACCAATTTTTGAGGAAACATTGGCCAGGTTTGACCACTTTTTGGACTTCGACGGGCTGGTCGAAGATGGAGTGCCTTGGCAAAGCTGAGATCATGGGATCTCACTTATTTTGTGGACCCAACAAGGGGTTCATTAGGGTTTTTTTAATGCTTTATGGGATGTTGACCCATGGGTTTACCCATGATTAGGCCTTTTTGTAAGGAAGTGTAAAAGTATAAATAAGTAAGAATGTAATGTAGTAAGGCATTGTTAGAGTCAATAGTTTGAAAGGCTAAGTGCAAGTAGTTTTGAGTTTCTTTGTGCAACATATTATATATGTAAGGCTCTGTGATTGTTAGAGGAGTTGGCTCTTTGCCTTGACCTAATTTTGGGAAGGAGGATCTAGGGCTCAGTGCGAAAATCTCTTGTCCTCTATGAATTTTGGCTCTATGGCTTGGTGCATAGGAGTAGGTGAATGCAAGATCTTGGAGACTAATAAATAAGAAGAAGAAGTTGGTGGGCATATCCCCACACTGGGGTGAACCACGTATATCTTGTGTTCATGGTTTTCTTTGTGTTGTGCTATGTTTGCCATTTATCTTCTTAGTTCTTTTGTCATTATGTATTTTAGATAGATCTATGAATGCTTAGTGCTTTATTTATGTTGAATGTGTTGGATCTAACTTATGATGTTGAGTGTGATGTGTATATTGTCATTGTTACTGCGTCGATTTGTACTTAGGGTTTGATCTGCGATGTGAATAAGACTAATGGGTTAATGCATGTTGTTCCTAAGTACTCTGTAGAAGTGTTATAATCACATATATGTGTCCCATCTTGGTTACATACACTTGTGTTCTATAACCCCCCCTACCTCTACCTCGGGTGAGACTTCGCCTGCCTCGCAGGTCTTCCCGAAAGGGCCGGCAGTTAGGGTTTTGTTGGTGCGTTATTGAAGTGTTGAACCCTGGGTCTGCCCCTGTGCCAACAAATACAACATTGAGTTCCTTTTTACAAACATATTTTGCATTTTGAGGGTTTTACTATGCATCTCTTACCTATTTTTGCACAAAAGAGTCTTTTATGACTCTTAATGCAAAACTAACCTTGGTTTCTCTCCTAACCCACCATCCTCTGATTCATCAAAATGCCATCAAGATTTGTTCACATAAATCATCCTTTTTGGAGTGTAAAATCACTATTAATTGTAAAAACAAGTTATACATATTGGAATGATCAATTTACAACTTAAATCCTAAATTATTGATCGTTAGCCAACTTTGGGCATGCAGTTTAATATACCCAACTTTAACAATTTGGCCCTTTGGTTTTACAATGCAATTCTTAGCTTTTATGCACACCAGGTAGGTTTATGTCTAAAAATGCCAATATAAGTTTATAGACAGGTACCAACTATAGCTTATGCAATATGAACAACTAAATTTGGCTCAAATTTGAGAGTGGGGCATGCATTTGAGGCTGAGGTAGTTTTCCCTTCAAATTTACATGAAATCCCAATTCTAGGTGCATGAAAGCAACCTCTCCTATTATTCAATTGAAATTTAGATGCACAGGTAAATTTACCATTTATGTAAATCCATCTTAAAACTTATAAAACAAATTTTGGAGCTACAGGGTAGCTTGGGCATTCATTTTCATTTCTCACTTAGTACAGTTTAGACCTTGCAAATTATAGGGAAAATTTTTCCTCTTTTGCATAAACGCCATTTTAAACTAGCAATTGAAAAATAAACAACATGAACAGGTCTATTATGATAAACCACATCCCCAGTAACTTACACAACTCAGATATAAGGTATAATACAACATTGGGCGGGTTTGGGCACAAACAATAGAGTGGAACTCTATTCCCTCTGGATCTTAATTAATGTTTTAGTGGACAGGTAGGTTAAGAGGCTACAGGTATTTGATGACTACCAAATTTTGATGGACTAGGAAAATGGTAAAAGTAACTTTTTTAACTTGGATTTGGGGCCTATTTTCAATAGGATTATGGAAAATAAAATAGTTTTTGAAGAGGTGTCATTTGCTCATGTCTATCGAGAATTCAACCGCAAAGCTTATCAATTATTAAAGGAAGAAATCATTTTGGAGGAAGTTTTTTTTCTTGTTCATGAGATTAAGGACCATACTCCTACAGATTTGATACTCTTACATATTTTTTAATGAATGGATTTTTTGTCTTGTTTTAATTTTTGTTTATGTAAAGTTAGAGAGAGTTTGTCTCATGATTTTGTCTCAACATCAATATGAAGTTGTGGAACTATTTGTTTAAAGAGTAACCTATATAAGAATGATTGTAAGAGTTAGAGTCATAAGCATAGGCTATAGTCTTATCTGGTAGAAGAAGTATATAAAGGCAATGGTTGCTAACATTAAAAGTAGAAGGCATCTCATCAATGTGTATTTCATTTCCACTAGAAATATCAATACAATGATTTTGTCTCATAAAAAAAAACCTAAAATATAAATATTTCTTGTATATAGATTTAGACATTATTAAAAACACGAATTAAATATCACTTAAAGATTGTAGATAATCACTAAAGATCAAAATAAGCATCACATACAAGACAAGTATGAGTCAAAAATATTATTGATCTTCCATTAATTCCTCGTAAATATAGAAGGACCTTTATATGATAGACATCATAGATACAATCTCCATTACAAAACTGGGAAAACACTAATATAGATTCTATAACTTTCTCCTCTCTAAAGATTCCTCCTAAGGAATCTCTAACAAGCCTGTCCTTTTCTATCTCTCTACTTACAATTTTATATATTATGTTCCCCATGCTGACCACCATGACCCATAGGTCACTTACATGAGTGTATCATAACTAACTTTACATGTATTCACAGGTCCTCAAGCCAGTTGTTACAACCTTATATATTGTGTTCCCCATGGGGACCATCGTGACCCATAGGTATCTTACATAAGTGGATAATAACTAACTCTACATGTATTCACAGGTCCTCGAGCCAGTTGTTACAACATTGAGGTGATGCTTAGTACTTCAGGTACACTTTGCCTTGTTGTAGCTAGTTGTCCACTACAATATATACTCAGAAGGGTGTTTTATCTAGTCACCAACTTCACATTGTGGGCTGGTACTAAAGTAGATTACAATGCAAATGGGTTCCAAATTTGGTAGTGCGCCGAAGGGTCTAATGGAAGATACAAAATGTGGTATGGATATGGAGGGTGCACCACTAGGAGAGAAAAGAGCAGGGAAAGTATTGGGGATAAGATTGAAGTAGAATATTATGGTGGGGATGGATAGGATTGATACAAACAAGGTATACACTTACCAATTATTATGGTCTCGTTGCTAAATAATTGTCGCGGTATCTTGATGCAAGAGCATTTTTGCCTCCAAAATCCACCTTGTTGAATAGACCTAGGGGGTCTATGAATTTACCAAGGGAGTTAGTTCCCTGACTTGTTATTATTGTAATTTCCTATGTTTTATTGAAATTCTAGAAGGAATGCATAGGATAGGGTTTTTTTAATTGATTTTGGTTAAATGTAAGTGAATCTGCCTATGATAGAAAATATCAAGAGTTGTGAGGTCTAGAAGAGATCATAGAGTGATATCTTGAGGATATTATGGATCTGGGAGATCCTTGTAAATTTCGTGGAGTCTAAGTAGGATCTGAAACGAACTCAAATCTTAGCCATGTGTTGTATATTTTTTAGGCCTTCAAGCATTGGAGGAAGTGTATGTAGAGACAGAGCGAGGAAGAGGTAGAGTGGTTGTGTAAGAGGCCAAGTGTGGCCAAAAGGCCATAACAGAGTCCAATTAAATGTAAATATTGCCAAGAGAAGGCAAGAAAGCCTTATGTAAATTGTGTACATTAAAATAATTTGAGATCATCTCGATCTTGAAGTTGCGGTAGATTTTACTTATAACTCTGCACCTATGGGTAACTGACTTGGTGGGTCGTTATCAATTGGTATCAGATCAAGTTAATTCTCTTTGGAATTTTGTAAGGCATACAAAGAAAGAGATAAATTTTAGTAGAAGAGAGCCTAAATAGAATTGTGCACACAGGAAAAAAAAAAAAGGATTTCCTTTAGTGTGTTATTGCATATTTGAGACCATCTCAACCAAGAATCAGAATTGGGAGAAGATGTTGAAGAAACACTATCTCCAAACATACCTTACAGGTATTGGTTTAATGTATTATGATTAAACTGATAAAAACATATTTTGTTTGCAAGTAACAACAGAAGGAATGGTAGTAGCTATTGCAGCCAGTAGAATTTTGATAGAGGAAGAGGAAGCAAGTGAAGCTCTCAAGTAAAGAAGCTAGTGGAATAAACTTGCAACAAAGGATGTTTTAAATACTTTCAGTAGAGAATTGGGAGTAAGAAGAACAAGTAAAGTTCTCAGAGAAAAGAGATAAAGTGCAAAATCCAGAGAAGAGCAGGAGTGCTCAAGAGGCTCCAAAGGAGAGAACTAGAAGAATACCAAGAGGTCAAGCTCAGGTAAATCTTGATGAGGTATTGAGTGGAAAGATGCAAATACTTTCTATAGAGAAGACTTGATGCATCTCATAGTGAAATAGGAGAATCTCATAAGGAATAAGAGGGACATGACTACTGATGGTCATAAAATAGGTTAAGAGAAATGCCATAGCAAGAGGAAAGAGGATGCCAAAACAGTCGAAAGAAAGATGAATCAAGAGGAGTTTGATAGAGAATTTACTGAGGTAAAGGAAAGATTCGATATAATTTTGAAGTTGATACAAGAAAGAAATGAAGACCAAAGATCTGGTTGGAATGTGAAGATGAAGTTCAAGTGGCCTATTGTACATTTTTCTATGAAGAAATTGATGCACAAGTTGAATGCTTCATTGAAGGAAGAGAAACTCAGAAAAACTGAGTTTAGACAGAGGACAATGATGGGAGAAGGAGTTCACTTATGTGAACCAGACCAAGGATCATTCCTTGGAAATGACAATGATGGAGATGTTGAAGGGAGACCTGTTGAGAGTCTCATGAATTTTCAAGAAATTTTAGAACATCATGTGTGATCCAAGGGATCAAAATTTGCTCAAAAATCAAAGTGCTCAGAATTGCTTCAAAACAGACACGTGCATAGGTCTCATCCTCACGATCCCAACGCAGCTTGAATTGGTTCAAACGAATGTCGTATGAGTGATATATCATTTTCTGTTCATTTTTTCAAACAGGTAAAATTTTGTTGATTGTACAGTCTGTACAGTGCTGACGTGGCAGGGTATGGACCCACATGTGGTAGGTGACGTGGACTGGGCACTGTGCAGAGTGCTGAGTTGGTATGCTGACTAGGCAGGCTATGTGGCAAGGTACTGTTGGGCCCCAACAACTCCCCCAAAATTTTTACAAAATTTAAAGGGCCCCCATTAGAATCTTGATAATTATAATGAGCTACAGAATCAAACTTTTCAAATAGTTCCATACCTTGACTTGCTTTGAGACAAACTTAAGACATTCACTATAGTATGAT
>SNQJ01S0029350.1:57376-98000 GCA_010110895.2 Picea sitchensis | reverse complement strand
TTTTTATCTTTAATTCTTTGTTTATTACCCCATAACCAAATTAACATGACATTCTACTATGTCAATGTGTGCACTCAGAAGCTAAAAAGATTTGAATTAATACATGCCTACAGCCTTTACCACATCCAGTGGTATGCATTCAATCATATAATCATGTGATTTTTTTTTTAACATATCTTTGGCTGAGGAAATTCTTACCAAAAATTTCCTTTCAACAATTATGCAAAAGAGTGATAAAAACTCATACCTGCATGGCTGCCATTAAAAATTATACTACTTGAATATCTGATAGCAGTAGAAGCTTTCATGCTTCTTTTATCAAACTTATAACCAACACTTCAGCTCTGACGCAGACCTTCGACCCTCAGGCCAAGATCCGCACAGGATCGTTCTAAATTCTCCTAGAGCCGAAGCGACTCCTTTGATTCCCTGCTGGAACCTCCAATGAATCTGATCCACAAGTCCTTCATGAAAACTTGCCCTGCGCAACTTGATGCCAGGCACGAGCCTCACATTTCCATGTGACCACGACCTTACCTTAGCGCAAGCACTGCTCGCAACTCGTGAGTTCATGAGTCGAAGACCCTCAACTCCTCTTTCTCCAGACGCCGATACCCGAGATGTGATATGGGTATGGCTCCTCCTTGTTAGTGCCTTCCACACATAACCACAGGCTAGGGCTAAGTGCTAGCACTACTCGCAACTTGCGACTTCGTGAGTTGGAGTGTTGAGCCCTCGTGCTCCTCCTTTGCGAATCCCTGAGACACAAAAGTCAGCGATGAGTTNCTCCTTTCCAGGCGACGTGTGTCCAGCACTTGTCACCCGCTTCCCTTTTCTCTGGGTGCTTATTGTTACGCCACCTGTCAACCACGCAGTCCCCACCTAATGGATGTGCCACATGTTCTACAAGCCCTCGGCGCTCGGCACTTCGCAACCTCGCAGTCAAAAAGAATTTCTTTCAAACCCCAATGCGCGATACCACGCGGAGGTTCTGATCCAACGGTTCTACTGTGGCTTAGATCCAACGGTTTGGATCTCCTTCCCTGCTCCTCGCGACTCGGTACTTCGTGGAACCAAGAATTTGGTCTTCCCTCTGAACTCATGAACCCCAAATTCACGATTTCTTGAATGAGATCAACGACTGTCGTTGACCCGGATCTAACGCTCACTATCCTTTCTGAGCTTCAGAGTATCGAAAGATACTCGGCCTTAATCCCCTCGCTGCTCTGCAAGATCCAACGACTCTCGCAACTTCGACACTTCCTCCACGAAGTGTCTCCACTGTCCATATGACTCATCTCCTTTGCGACCTCCCAGAGGTTAAACTCCGTGCGCCTTCCTCCAGATCCGATGACTATCGGTTCTTTGCACTAGATCTGACGACCCAAATCTCTTCCTCTCCAACTAATCTAGTGACAACTATGCTCCCTCCTGAGATTTAGAACTTATTCTTTCCCCTTGCAATATTTTTCAAAGTTTCAAGGGCCTCAACCTTCGCTTCCCCTGCGAGCTCAATTCCTTTGAATCTCGCCTGTGTTCTAGGAACGCTGTCCCTCCTGAGCTTTGTCGACTGTGAAACCTCAAAGGGTTTCTCAACCTCCTGCTCCTCTTTGTTGTTACTCTGTGCACAACAACACTATCCTTCCTGATCTTCAGAACTTGAACCTCTAAGGGATTCAACCCTTGCCTTCTCCTTCAAATGGAGATTGGTGCCCTCTGGCAACTTCTTTCTCAAGCACGCTTTGCTGAGCCTACAGGGTGTTCAGTAACCCTGTGAGTGTCTTCCTACGACACTTCTCCTATATCATAACTCGAAAGAGTTCCTTATGTGCATACTTTCACCAACTCGATGCCCTTCCTGACAAAGTTCTCCAGAATCCTCAGTGACTCTGTCTTCTCACTGAACTCAAAATAGAGTTCTCCTCAATGCATCCTGTGCATTTTCTCAATGCCCTCTTGGCAGAGTCTCACAGAATTCTCAGAAATTATGTCTTCCTTCTCGACACTTCTCCTTCCTCTGATCTCAGAATAAAGTTCTTCTGTGCACTCTATGCACTTGCTCAATGCCCTATTGACAAAGCTTCCACAGAACCCTCAATGACTCTGTTTTCTCGGTGCTTTCCTCTGCATAGTCTTACCTCCAAGGATTCCTACCGTCCGTTCAGGTTCTCAATGACTTCTTTCCAAATATCTTGGCGTCAATTCTTCTGGACTTGACTTCCTCCCTAACTTGAAGGATTTCGAATATTTCGAAGGCTTTGATGGTGTTTTCCAAAAGAATTTCTGGTGCCCTCCTAGCATCCTCTACGCTCGTCTCCTGGAGTCTTTTGAACTTAAAACAAGTTCCCTCTATAAGCACTCCTTGCACTGGATATGCACACTCTACATACAAAAGTTCTACACTATCTCTTCTGAGCTTCGTTTTCTGAACTGGAAGCATTATGTGTCTTTTCCATTTCTTTGCACTTTGTGGCAATTCAAATCAATTCTAGCACTCGTCAACCTTATGCAATACAAATGCGCAGACGACTAAAATTTGTCAGGCCTTCGTTTCTTGACAATTCCTTCATCATTCCTAAACAATCCAATTTAAGAAAATGTTTCAATTTCACAAATTTTCTGAGCTTTGCTCGGCTCTGTAATTTTGGGTGATAGCTCCCTCTTTCTTAGTCCCTACCCACGTGACCAAGTGCTAGACTACTAGGTGCTATTCGGGTCTTCAGCCTTCGAAGAGTTTAAGGCATGCACAACTATCTCCCGGAGTTTCGATTTACCGAATTCGCGTAAATCAAGTGGATCGACGGTCTACGTTTACCCAACATCCAACGGTTAAAATATGTTGCGGTTCTTCCATCTTCAAAGATTTCGAGACTTCGGGTTTCGCGGTTTTGGTCCATGAGGCTCTCACACTCGCTTTTGGGTTTCGGGTCTTCGATACCCAAGAGTTCATGATGCAGTGACTCCCAACCCCTTGTCACTCCAACTCCTGAATTCCAAAATTTCGATTTACTTTACTCTTCGAGCCCACAGTACCGTTGTCGCCCTTAACCACGATGGCGCATGGCACGTTCAGGAGGGTCCACGTCATCTTCAGTGATGTCATCGGGTCCCACCATTCTCGCCTGTCTTCTCGACTCGCTGGCACGTGGTGCACATCCATGTGTCCACGTCCATTCCAATAAAAAATCCAATGGTTAGACTTTTCTTGGATCTACTGTGTAGATCCTTTCGATGTTTTGGGGTTTTGGGCATTGGGAGTTCATGCATCCACACATCTCAAACTTCCGTTTGCCGAATTCCTGAAATTACTGTCTACTCTTGCACTTGATCCAACGGTCAAGTTCCTCTCTTACGATCTACGGTATAGATTGTTTCAGGATTTTGCATACCGCGATTTTTACACTCCTGTGCAACTTCAAAGGTTTTTAAACCCTGCGCACGTTTTCCAGATTTGACGGTCGTGAGGGTTCTCCTTTCCTCCCAAACAGATCCTACGGCTCCAACACTTCATGCGTTGAGCTCTCTCTCTCTCTCCCAGTGGCCATATACCACATCAGCTGCGATTCTAAAATACTGCTAAACCTCCTGAGCTTTGTAACATGGTCAAGTAACTCCTTAACACTCAGGAGCATTCCAAGGTCCAAAATTGGTCTTCCAGACACAATTTCTCCTCAAACCCTCGGTCCAAAGACCACTCAACTGGCCCATCTAGGCTCAGCATCGAAACCTTGGCTCTGATACCAAATTGTAGTACTCTTTCATACTGTAACGCTCTGATACCAAACTGTAGCACTCTTTCATACTGTAATGCTCTGATACCAAACTGTAGCACTCTTTTATACTGTAACGCTCTGATACCAAACTGTAACGCCCCCATTTCGGGCCCGGGCAGGCGCTACTTCGTGAAGTAACAATCTCATACTCAATTCTAAATATAAGACATGCATTTAAGCAAATGAAACACATTTAAACTCAGAGTAGGTCATATAAATTATTGCTATCATAATTTTAAGAATGGCATTAACCATAATTCATCTGCACAACAGAATACATCATAAATATAAATACACAGACATGCAGAAACGTAATTAAACATCATCTGGTACTTATCTTTGTAACGGTGGTAATTCCACCAACCAGGTGCAGGCCTTCCACGAACCTCCCAGCCTTAGACCACACTGCTCATCAAGCTCAGCAGTGGGTCACCCCCGAGCTGGGACTAAGCTCCACCCCAAGGCAAGGAATCCTAGGCTAGGCTGAGGTTACAGGGAAAACACCCGGTCACAAGGAAGAAATTCTCTCCCAGGAACCACTTATACTCACTGCCCACAGAATCTCCTTCCCCACATGCCTATTCCACCCCAGGAGTATACACCTTCTCTGTCACCTAGATAGTCCTTCGGCTGCTAACCTCCCTTGCCTTGGGTTTCAGCAACAGATCGGACTGGAAGTCTCCGAGCTCTGTGGTAGCTACAAGGTTCCTTCCAGGAGTTCTCTCCTTCCTCTGTGCATTCTCTCACCTGGAGAGAGTCGCTCACAGGCCAAGCAACCTGTTCTTCCAACTTCCACCACCTCTTTCACCTGGAGAGAGTGTTGTACGACTGGCCAACAAGCCACATAGGGTCAAACACTACACGTCCACCACATTCAACGGGAATCCAGACATGAACACCCCAGGGCAGCTACATACAGGTGCAACAACATAACCAGGCTTAGCAGGGACGAGACACTTTCGTTTTCTCAATCTAGCAACACGGGATAGACTCACACTCTGGATTCTCAGGGATGCGTGACGAGTTGTCCACGCAGGGGTCAATTCTGACTCCACGATTTCGAACAGAGAAGGGGTGTACCCACTTTTTAGACAAACACAAACTTTTTCCCGAAATTAACATAGGCTTCTGGTTTAGGGGATGTACGGTTCAGACGGTCGGGTAGAATGGAGGAGGAACCCCCAACACGACTCATCTTAGCCATTTTATTTGCATGCGCCTGGGTTGACACTTGTCACCCATGCAACTGCATGCATTCCTTCCATTTGGAAGTTGCTTGTCCTTCCAAAAGAACTTATGATAAAACATATTATTCACATGTCTTTTGGAATAATATTAAAATATTATTCCCTAAGGACTTGACTTAAGCCCCTAGGCTCAACATTTATTCCCTTTTCCCACCTTCCAGCCCCTAATCCCTTGCCCACTCTGTGGAAGCTTAGTCCCCCATCACTCATCCATCGTGTCGGCTTGCACGCAGTGGTGTTTATAATTTTATTAATGTTCTGCATAGATACATGGACAAAATCAGGCTCTTGGCCTTCAACACTTAGGCTCTCTGGCCTAATAATTACATAAGATCACTAGCTTATATTAACTTGGCTCACCAGCCTATAAAACATAATTACAATTCATTTCATAAACATGATTTACAATAGGACTCGGCCTTGGGGACATTACAACATCCTTCTTCCAAGCCCATTTATTTGCCACTAATTAATTAAAGTATTTATGGGTTGAAGCCAAAGTGGGACTTCTACATAAGAATGAAAAACACTTTCCACCTTGACTCTACCTTGGTCATACTATGCTTCCTCAAGTTGAAGAAAATGTGTGGGATTTCTACCTAAGCATGAAAAAAATTGCCCACACACGCTCTACCTTGGTTGGCATCTCTAGATTGTTATTTTTCATGGGTCCCATTAGTTTCTTCTGAGAGACACTTCATTGTCCTCGGGATCCCTGGGCCAACATCTAGAAGTTTTATGATTGACTTTTATCTTTTTCCAGCTATAAGAATCTGGGCCTTCAATCCATTCTTCCCATGAAATGAGGTACAATCCCTTCTTGGGTTAGTACACCCAATGATCCCAAAAGATGGGGATACGAAAAGGATGAAGTGTGCAAATTGACAAGTATGATCAAGAAATGGTACAATGACTCATCGGTGAGACCTTCTAGTAGAAAACCTCTTCCCAAGGGTGACCACTTACTAGGACACAATGTCAACCACCAAGGTGAAACAAGGAAACAAGCATAATTTCCATGCAGACGTTCTATAACCCAAAACAACTTTAAATGCAACATACTTAAAAGCCTCAAGTATTAAAGTGACACTTACCACAATACTTGGCTTGTACCTCATGGAACAAGACCCATCGTCTTCTGGAAACAGGTTGATGTGGTGGATGTCATCATGATGAATATGAAAAGTATGGTGGTGAAGTGGGTTTCCATCTGTGTAAGTGGACATCACGAGTCAATCCATCTCTCGACACTCCATGTCTACAATCAGAAGGCCTCGAGACATCATATCCTTAGTTATCCCTAGAAATGGGGGATAACAAGAACACTTTTGGTCATCTCAAGAATGTCTAGGAACCAAAAAAAAACTATAGTGTATTGAAACTTCTAAGGAAATATTAAAGTTAAAGTTAGAAAATGTTATGAAAACTTCTCAAAAGTGGGGATCCCAAAAAGTAAGTTTGTAAAGAACTAATGATTCTTTCCTATCTTAAACTTTTCCTCCAATATAGTTTTTTCTCTATTTAATATTTCCAACTTCTTATATTGAATTTTAAACTTATTGAGTTTATTCTCGATGATCACATCGACCTAGGGATTTGCACTCGAATGCCACCTTCCTAATTGACAAAGCTTGTGCTGTGGGTAATACCTTATAAACCATCTATGTCTCACAATTGTGATGGATATGTGATCATTCACAATAGATACATCACATTTAATGTAAACACATACAATTGATGAGAGTTGTATTAATGTGAAACAAAATCCCAACATGGGGATATGGCACTATAGAAAGATAACATGCAACATTGCATAGATAAAAACTACAAGGCGTGACACTAAAATTGTTAGTGATGTTAATACTAAAGTGAGGGATGATTCTTTCACATCAACTCAAGGACTTGCACCCAAAATCACTCTCTTAATTATTGGAGCAACTAGTACATGACCGATCACTTGGAAGAAGTGTGCTTCCCTCTATTTTTCTATATTCCTCACACAATTCATAATATTCAGTGATTTCCTTAATATTTGAATTTTGTTGTAAATATCTAATAATTTTACTTTTATTTGGACCGTATTTTATTGTATTTGTTATTCTTGTATTATTTTGGTTCATTTCAAGTGGTCATTGCATACTACAAGTAGTACCAGAGTAGGGTTGATCTCATGTCGACACAAAGGATTACTCTATGTTTCTTTAACCATAGTACTTTCTAAATAGATCCAAATTCAACATTATTAGGTTTGTTGGAAAGTGGAGGTTTAGTCTTCATCATATCAAGTTTTCACAAGAATTGCCATAAAAATTGATTAATTATAGTCCATGCAAGTTTGAATTTACAGTAGTTCTAAATTGGGGTGAAATTTATTGTTGCTCAATTTCCATCATGCATAACTTGTAATTTGCATATCCAAATCAAAATCTATGTTGCAAAGATGTATTAAAGAAGAATGTTTTGCCAAAAATTACTAATGGTTGTAGAGATAAAAATAAAATTTGGCTGTGGGGTCCTGGACACCATAATTTTGGTGAGAATTTAATAACTTGGAATGCAATATTGATTAAGCTTATTCCATAATTCATACTCGCGATGGATTTGAGGTTATTTAAAAAAGGCATGTAGAACTATTTCATTATCTTAGTTTAAAACTTTTATTGAGGTGGGATTTGATTTCATCTGAAGGAGACATTTAGAATTATATTCCCATGTTTTCAGTCATAAAGAAAGGTACACTATTTGTAATTCAAATTAAAGAACCTAGTTTTAAGAAAGTCATGGAAATACCAAAATGATATTTACAGAGATGAATAAGAGAATGGTTGTGCATTTAAAAAATGTTGTAGTCAATGTTTGATGTGGGAATACTTTGATGGTGAATCTTCATCTAGTGACATATATGTAACTATAACACGTTGATAGAATTTGAAGAAATCTACTTGAATTGATAGATAAAGAAAATAAAATTTGAGGAACTTCATAGAAAATAAGATAATAAAGAAAAGGAGATATGGATTCCTTTATAACACATGGATAGATTTGAAGAAATCTACTCGAATTGATAGATAAAGAAAATAAAATTTGAGGAACTTCGTAAAAATAAGAGAATAAAGAAAAGGAGATATGGATTCTTTCTATGTAGAACATGAGGAAAATAAAAATGAATTGAAAAAAGAAAAATAAAAATTCAGAACTTAAGAGAAATGATGACAACATATCCATTGAACTAAGCATTGACGAGAATAGCAATTCAAGCACTGGTTTACAAGACCTTAAGGTATGATTAAGGGCATGTTCCATGCGCCAAGACTTCTAGTAGCACCAAGTACATCTTGGTGCCAATAACTTAGTTTATTTCACCACCATCGCTACCAATGAAGCTCAACATAGTTGCATGATAAGCAAATTATGTGTCAAACATGTGCCAATCCACTAAGCCAAGGACAATAAGTGTTGAAGTAACACTGCACTAAGCAACATGCAAACGACATGTCTACACATGCATAACACATGCTTTGCATATGATGACATTCACAAAACACATTTTTTCTTGTCCAAATTCAACCGAAAGCATTTTTATTCACACTATTGACATTGTCACAGGGAATGTTTTAAATCCTTCCAGAAGATTTATCATGTCCATATCTTGCTAGGAAAAATGCAATCCACATTCTTTTGAATAGATTCTTTTCCACATGCTTCTACTTCAAGATTCTTCCAAGATAACTATAAATAGGATGTTATATTCTCTATTATATCACACACGAATATTTGTACTTGAATTTATTTTACAAACTTTTTGATAGTATCTTTACATCTCCCCTTCACAATCTTATGTATTGTTTCTTTCAGTTATCGTTTTAAAACAACTTATTATCTTTTTATTCTCTTATGTAACTTTGTTTTGCATGTGTGCTTAATTAGCTAGCATTATTAGTATATTTAGCTTCCTTGTGCAGTCTTGGATTATCTGTAACTTGTGGATATACCCCTATGTTTTCTCCAAGCATATCAAACAATAGTATCATAGAAAAAATTAGCTTCTCTATACCTAAATCAAGGAAGTCAGAGTTAAAATATGTTGTGATAGAATGTGGAAGTGTCTCAACAATATCATAGTTATTTGCATCAAAGAAAATTTATTGAATTGTGGTAGTAGCACATGCTCATGTTGAATGCTCATTCAAACAAAGACAACTTACTAAAATCATGAAAAGCTCTCTTTTCTAGTTAAGTTCAATATCCTATGGCAACACCTACAAACACCGTCACCCATGCCGACAAATATCCTCTCACCTCTATTAGGCTCATGGTTGATGAAACTTTGTAGAGATAGAGCAACAAGATGTACAACCAATTTTTGGAACTCATATGTCAAATTGCATCGCCTCCACCAAGAACGTATAACAAAGACTTACCTAGTGGGAATTTATCATTCAAGTTGCATGTGATGAACGAATCTTGTTCTTATGGAAAATATCCAGAATAGAAAGGATATAACACAATAATCCATTTAGGACTGCAAAATATATTGTAAAAGAATGTATGATAGATAGATAGATAGATGAATACAATGAAAGTGATGTATATAAATATAGATCCTAAAGGCACTATGGAAATTGTTCATGAAGGGATGTGTCCCTTAGTTAACTATTATTTATGATTATTATTACTTAATATTATACATATTTTGTATGTTACATTGCAAATCAACTTAGATATTTTGTAATTTGAGGGTAAGATCAAAATGAAAGCCTTAGATAACTAGCTACATAAGATTAAATAATATTTTCATTGTAAATTGGTTCATGTATGAGGAGAAAATTTCCTTTAATACCTTCATGCCATAGCCAACTGTAACATACAAAATATATACAATAATAATAATAATAATAATAATAATACTAAATAGTTATTAATTATCTAAGGGACACAGCCTTTCAGGGATGGTCACCATATGTGCCTTTAGGTTCTCTATATATTTGGTACATTCATCATTGTACATCATCTCATATATTATTCATACTTATTCAAATACAATTATTATACTTAATGGATTATTGTATACTATCATATTTATATTGGATATTTGTTATATGAACTAGATTGGTTCTTTACATTGGTATCAGAGCTTTGTTGTTGATCTATTGATCCTAGCCATTAGCCATAGAGGCTTCTAGCCACAATAAAAAGGCCTTAGATTTTCTCTGATCTTCAGGTCTTATTGACCACAAGTGGCCCTTGGCCATTCATCACACAAGTTTACGTGAAGGAAAGAATTATTTTGTTGCACATTGGAAGAACATAAGCAATAATTGTTACAACCAACAATTGGATCAATAGAAATATAAATAAGTTTCCATGAAAGTAGATTTGGGATGAATCACTGATGAGAAGATGCAACATATGTTTTTCGGATAATCCACAGTTGGTATCATTTCGTCGTCGACGTTTCGAATCCGAATCAGGATTCATCATCAGGACTAATCGTCAAGTTAGAGCTAGCTAATCGTCATCAATTAATACTATAAATGCAGGACAATTAAAAGTTATTTAATTGGGTCGGCTGTCTTTATTTTCAGAATAAAATTTAATATTAATGGGATTTAATATTAATTGGATTTAAATTAGGGTTTTGCGAATATTAAATAGACCACTCTCTACATGGAAAAAATTGAGAAAAATGCCCTTGAAACATACCCCCTCAAACCATCCAGATGGAAAAGGTATGTGGACGACACCAACGTCAAATGGCCTCATGGAAAAGAAGAACTGGACAAATTCTTTGAGCACCTCAATGGGATTTCTGAAGACATAAAATTCACCATGGAACTAGAAGATAACAATAGCATACCCTTCCTAGATGTGCTTATAACTAGGAAACAGGATGGTACACTTGGGCACAAAGTTTTTAGGAAGAAAACTCACACAAATAGCTACCTTCACGCTGAATCCCACCACCACCCCTCCCAAAAAAGGGGGGTTCTCAACACCATGGCCACAAGGGAAACAAGAATTTCTGACAAGGAACATCTCAAAGAAGAAATAGACCACTTAACTAAGGTCTTCAAGAACATTGGATATAGAGATAGGGACATCAAGAAGGCAATGGATAAGAAAGTAAAGGAGGACTCATATACAAAATGATCAAACCTCAAACAGTAGAGCCTTTCTTCCCTACATTAGTCATCCTGAGACAAGGAATACCAAAGGTTTTAAGAGAAAAGAAATTATGACCTCTTTCAAACCCCTAATCACTATTAGACAAGAATGAAATCTGTAAAGGACCCTACAGACAATAGACAAGAGAAAGGCATCTACAAAGTGGCATGTTCATGTGGGAAATGTTACATTGGGTAAGCCCAGACTGATCATTCCAAGTAGGGATTAAGGAACCTGAAGTAGACATTAGAAGAGGCATTACCCAGGTACCTATAAAGCCTTAGCATAACACTCCCTCAAAACTAAACATCATGTTTGCCTTGAGGGTACCAAGATACTAGCAAAAGAGTGTCACTACTACAAAAGACGCTTAAGAGAAGCTATAGAAATAATCAAACACCCCAACAACATGAACAGAGACGGTGGCCTGGAGGTAAGTAGCTTTGGCACCCATTAATCAATAATTAAAGACATCCCGGGACAAATCAGGTATGACACCGACCTTCTTTTGGGACAAATCAGGTATGACACCGACCTTCTTTTCCCACTTGTTTTGGTTTAAATTGAATAGGTTTAGGGGTCTATCCAGTCCTAATTCTTATTTAAAAACTTGTCACTACACACTTTATTAATTAAACCCTAATCCTTTACACACCCTAATACCCTCACTAGACATTCTAACCTACAAAATCATATTAAAAACACTATCAATTATGCTTGAATAAAAAAATCTAAATAAGTAATGAAACCTAGAATTCACTACTAACTTAAAATTTTTTCTCTCTATACACTTATTAATTTAAACCCTAATCCTTTTACAAACCCTAATACCCTCACTAGATATTATTTTCACAACACTAACTTATAACACTATCATTTCTATTAACTAAATATAACTAAAACCAAGTGCTTAAATAAAATAACTAAATAAGTAATCCTCAATATGAATACACATATGTTATCCTATGTTATTAAGATAAACCACTAATAACCCCACTACAATTACACTAACACTACTAAATAATTAATTGAAAATAAAACCTAATTAACTAAACCCTAAAAACGAATAAATAACTAAAAGAAAACCACTACTATTAAATAACTAAGTAAGAGGAAAACCTAACAAATTACCTAAAACCCTAAACAAATAATATAAAGCCTCGTTTAACCTAGTTTTTATACTTATACACACTAGCTATTATTCGCAAAACCCTGATTTAAATCCAATTAATATTAAATCCCATTAATATTAAATTTTATTCTGAAAATAAAGACAACCAACCCAATTAAATAACTTTTAATTGTCCCGCATTTATAGTATTAATTGATGACGATCAGCTAGCTCTAACTTGACGATTAGTCCTGATGATGAATCCTGATTTGGATTCGAAACGTCGACGACGAAATGATACCAACTGTGGATTATCCGAAAAACATATGCGAAACTCCTCACCACAGAAACTTAAAAACAACAAGATGCAACATATTACTTCAGGAATTCAAAAATTATATCATTTTGTTCCGTCAAGTGTCGCAACTACAAAAACAAAAGATCATGAGAAGACAGATTGAGCTAGAACAAGAGATGGGTCTTTCTCTAGTCATGCTTTGAGGACAAAGCATCCTTAAGGGGAAGGCAATGTAACATACAAAATATATACAATATTAAGTAATAATAATAATAATAATAATAATAATAATGAATAGTTATTAATTATCTAAGGGACACATCCTTTCATGGATGGTCAGCATACATGTCTTTAGGTTCTCTATATATTTGGCACATTCATCATTGTACATCATCTCATATATTATTCATACTTATTCAAATACAATCACTATCCTTAATGGATTATTGTGTATTATCCTATTTATATTGGATATTTGTTATATGAACCAGATTGGTTCTTTACACCAACAATTTTATGTTAGTGGGATTCACATAACAAACACTGCAATGATGAAGGTAATCCAATTGAAACTTGGAGCAAAGAATTTCAGTTCCCATACAAGGGATTTAATGTCCCACGACACTACCACAATCAATATATCAAGTAGCAACAATTGTAACATCACAAAGATCAATGAGTCCTAAAGTAAATTGGTGTATTTCACAATCTTATGGCATGCTTAAGATTCATGACTTAGAACATAATAAGATGCTTAAATATGGTAGTGACCTTACACTCTACATTAAGATAGCCAACCTAAGATTGAAACATCATATTCCACAATTCTAATGTTGCAATCCAATTCAATTGATCTTGAGGACAAAAAGGAGTGATCGTCCCATTTGCAAATGTGGGTCAACGGTCAATCATTGCATTTCATAGTGGATAAGCACAATTACAAGGAACACATTTGTTGATGTTTTGGGAAGTATCGAGCATAAATTCTCCTCATATTTTTCATGTGACTTGGAGAAGGAGAATGGCCCAAGCGTAGTCCTAGGGACTTGAGGTGTTGATGGTTCTCTAGATGGCAGTATCGAGCAGAAATTATCCCAAAGTGGCCATGCTAACTTGGCTAAGGAGAATGGCCCAAGTGTAGTCTTTATCCTTGATCATGTGACTTGATAAGGATCGACAAAGACTGGAGGTACATATGCATTAAACATACATTCTCCTCAGATGGCCATGTGACTCGGATAAGGAAAATGGCCCAAGGAATTGATGTTCTCCATGTATTAGTATCAGGCATACATTCTCCTCAGATGGACATGTGACTTGGCTAAGGAGAATGGCCCAGATGTAGTCTCTATCCTTGATCATGTGACTTGACAAGGATTGACAGAGACTCAAGGTGCTATGTGGGAGAAATATACATCAATTAGGTGCATTCCGGAGAAGATAACATCAACCAGGATCAATGAAAACTTTTCTAGAAGAGAATAAATACCAAGAAGTACAAGAAGACCTATCTACACCATTACAGAAGCCCCATAAAGCATAACCAAAACCAAAAGAAGAAGTCAGCTCCACTAGTGAAATAGAAGACACTTGGACAAGTATAAATAAAGGTAGAGTCATTTCATGTTATTATTACACAGTTCTCTCCTCATAAAATGTGCACTAGGTAGTTGCATAGTGGCGCAGTTGCGAAGAAGAAAAAGAAGGGTGGATCTGAGATTTGGTCTATAGTTTGAGGTGTTTGGTCTCTCTATCTTATGTGCTAGCTCTTGGAGACACTACGCTTGGGGATGTTATTATATGAATGGTATTTTGGCTATTGATGGTGATGTACTGGTAATATCTTGAACTGAATTCTTCTATAGAAAATTTGTTGGTTTTTTCTCTCGAGTTCGGGTTTTCCCAGGATAAATCTTGTGTCAATTGTGCATGGCTATCTCTCCATGATTCTATTTTTTTTTGCTGCATTTTATTTTAGTTGAAATTTTCAGTGTGTAATTATTCTATGATAAACAACGACATAATTTTTTTTTGAAAATCATAAGGAAATAATTACCATATCTGGAAATTAGAAAAATCAACATGGTATCAAAGATTTGTTGAGATTATCGTTGCACATGAAATTTATCGCTACGTAGGTTTTTTCAAGCTTGTTGAGCAATTTATTGGAGGACTCTCAGATTAAATTTTACATATATCAGCTCGCTCTAGCCTAGTGCACCTCTTGGTGGTCTCTAATTGCAATTTGGTGAAAGCTGAAATTTTACCCCAAATTCACTACGACAGTTGCAACAACATTTTGTAAAGCTCACTGAGCATTTATTGGACCGAGCTAGGGAAAAATTTGGCATAGAAAAACTTGCATTTCCCTAGCGCACCTACTGGTGCTCTCAGATTGACATTCCGTCAAAATTGAAATTTTAGGGTTTTTCAGGTTATTGACATTTTCCTGGACATTGAACCCTATGTTTCAGATTTTGTGATTTCTTCTTGTCAAGTTGGTGGATAGTCTAAGAGTTGGGGGAAGCAGTGGTGATGTTTCCTACATTGTATGACAACTCAAAATCAAATTCAATAGCAACAACAAGACTCCAGGTTTGCATATCAGGTTTGATATTTTATATTGTTGCATCTTAAGTAAATGTTGTAACTAGGACAACGATATTTAGAGGTCTATTACTGCTGAGTACTTTTACTATCAAATGTTTAGTAACACTTGAATATTTTTGGTACAATGATCATTATTTTCATTGTTTAGTACTAATGATGCACTTGTTTGCAAGCTAATTTTATCTCTTCCCTAGCCTAGTAACCCTATGGACATTACAGTGGTTACCCCTTTGGGTAAGGATTAATTCCATGGAGGTTACCATGGAGATATTCTTGTATTTTTTTTGGCTCTTGTTTCGAGCAGGTCATAGATGATAACTCTGAGAGGGATATATAATGACGATTGTTCTAATTCATGTCCTTGTTCTTGTTCTTGTTATTGTTCCGGAAAGGTCACAGGTGATAGCTCTGAGAGGGAGCTATAGTGACAGTTGCAGATGGAAACAGGTCAGATGGTATTTGGTTTGAGACATGGACCAGACTGTCCAAATATGACAGTATACATCGATGCACCAAAGGAGAAGAGGATAAAGTTAGAACCTTCCGAAAAGAAGGGTACCTTTTGTGGGATACAAAGAGTCTCATATGCATATTGATAGTGAAGAGCAGGAGGCTCCAAAGGATGAAGGTATATATCCCTCTACTCCAATTGTTCACCTTTAAGACTATGAAGAAGAGTCAATAGAGCCAACATAGCTAGTGGATCTACCTAGAGATGTTGTAGTGACTAGGAAGAGGCCAGCATGGGTTCGTGATACTTTACAGGATGTAGTGAGGCATGCAGCTCACTGTGATACTTTGAGGGAGAGAAAACAACCCTAAAGTTTCTCGAGTTACATAGAGTCACAGTTACGAGGAGGAGCAGGTGGCTCCACTAGTGGTGAGGCAGGTGGCCTCGCCAAGTACCAACTCAGAAGGAGCCAGAGTTCAGAGGGAGTCAGCCCTCAGGATCCAGTAGGGAGGATCAGTCTCCCAAGATAGATCTTAGGAGATCAGAATTTAAGAGGAATTCAACAAGTTCAGAGGGAGCATATGGCTCCAAAGATTGTACAGAATTGGAGGGAGTCAAGCTTCAGAGGGAGCAGATGGCTCCAGAGATTGTACAGAATTGGAGGGAGTCAAGCTTCAGAGGGATAATGTGGACTTAGAGTGAGCCTGATCTTAGAGAGAGTCACTTGGATCAGAGGGAGAGTTGATCATTAAAAGGGAGTTCCCCCTCAGATTCAAGTGGGAGAGAGACATCTTCCAAGACTGACAAATAGGTGTCATGAGTTGAGGAGGATAAACAAAAGCTTCAAAGGCTTCTGGGAAATGTGAGATCTCCTGGGAGGATTCCCTTGTTTCAATAGGCTTTTCTACAGTCACAAAAGAGGCAGTCAGTCATGAGGACTAGGATATGGATTTTTCCTCACTCACAGAGGAAGCAACGAGTGAGGAAGACTAGACAATAGGGTTTGCTTCAGTGACATAAGGAGTTTTCCTAAGAGTTTGAGGATCTTGTCTGAATGTACTTTTGGGATTAGGGGTGTGACAAAGATTAGATGAGATCTTCCTCAGTGAGGGGATACTGATGAGGTTTGATATAATGGATTGCAATTCCATGGCTACACCTATGATGACAAATTTATATAAGTTGAGTGATTCTGCTTCAGATTTAGATTTGGTGGATTCCACGATGTACACGCAATGGATTGGATCCTTGATGTACCTGGTTAACACCAAGATAGATATTTTCTTTGATGAGAGCACCCTGTGCCAATATTTGGTTGAAGCCAAGGAAGTTTCATTGCATTGCAACGAAGCATGTGCTAAGGTACGGACATGATACGGTTGGGTATGGTTTGTCTTAGGTGGTGAAGTGAGGCTGCAGGGATATACAAATTTCGATTGGGCAGTGAGTGAAATAGACAGATTGAGCACCTCGGGGTGCTACTTCAGCTTGGGATCATTTACGATTTCCAACATAAGCAGGAAGCATTATTTTGTACCACTCAGTACAACACAAACAAAGTATATCACAACCAGTGTCACAAGTCGTGAAGTAGTGTGGATTAAGAAGTTTCTTGAAGGACTTCATTCGAGACATGGTACAGAAGGGAGCAGTGAAGCTCTAATACATATCCATAGATTATAATATTGCGAAAATTCTCATCAAGCCTCTATCCAAGGTGATGGACAAATGACTAGCATCGAGCAGATATTCTCCCAGATTGGTCATGCTTATTTGACCGAGGGAGAATGATACATTCACTCACATGATTATCCATGTTGATTTGGATAGTGGTGAATGCCCCAGGAATAATATTTCTCCTTTTTCATGTTGACTTGACAAGGAGTGAAAAAGACTCGATGTATTCCATAGACAAGCTTGGCATGATGAAGAATGTCTCCCTCGCTGAGAGGGAGTGTTGATGTTTTGGGAAGCATCAGGCATACATTCTTCTTAGATGATCCATGTGACTTGGATAAGGAGAATGGCCCAGGTGTTGTCCTAGGGACTCGAGGTGTTTATGGTTCTCCATATGGAAGTATCGGGAAAACATTCTCCCAGAGTTTCCATGCTGACTTGGCTAAGGAGAATGGACCAGGCATAGTCTTTATCCTTGATCACGTGACTTGACAAGGACCGAGAAAGACTCAAGGTACATATGCATCAGGTAGACATTCTCCTTAGATGGCCATGTGACTTGGCTAAGGAGAATATCCCAGGGCATTGATGTTCTCCACGTATTAACATCAAGAAGACATTCTCCTCAGATGACCATTTGACTTGGATAAGGAGAATGGCCCAGGTGTAGTCTCTATCCTTGATCATGTGACTTGACAAGGACTAACAAAGACTCGAGGTGCTATTTGGGAGAAATATACATCAACTGGGTGCATGCCAGAGAAGATAACATCAAACTTTTCTAGAAGAGAAGAAATACCAAGAAGTACAAGAAGACCCATCTACACCATTGCAGAAGCCCCAAAAAGAATAATGAAGACCAAAAGAAGAATTTGGCCCCACTGGTGAAATATAAGGCACTTGGACAAGTATAAATAAAGGCATAGTCATTTCATTTTATTATTACACAATTCTGTCCTCAGAAAATGCACACTAGGCAGTTGCACAATGGCACAGAGGCAAAGAAGAAGAAGGGCACATCTTAGATTTGGTCTATGGTTTGAGGTGGTTGGTCTCTCTATCTTATGCGCTAGCTCTTAGAGATACAAGGCTTGGGGAGGTTATTCTCTGAATGGTATAAAATTTGTTTGAAAATCATAAGGCAATAATTACTAAATCTGAAAATTAGACAAATCAACATGGTATCAGAGCTTTGTTGAGATTTGTCGCTGCACATGAAATTTGTCGTTGCACAGGTTTTTTCAAGCTCATTGAGAAATTTATTAGAGGACGCTCATATTAAATTTTCCATTGATCATCTCACTCTAGCCTAGCGCACCTCATGGTTGTCTCAAACTGTAATTTGGAGAAAGTTTAAATTTCACCCCAAATTCACTACGACAATGGCAACAACGTTTTGTAAAGCTCGATGAGCATTTATTGGATCGAGTTAGGGAAATTTTTTGCATAGAGAAACTTTCCTTTCCCTAACACACCTACTAGTGCTCTCAGATTGACATTCTGTCAAAATTGAAATTTTAGGGTTTCCAAGCTTGTTATCCCCAATTCCTAGGGATAACTAAGGAGATGATGTCTCGAGGCCCTCAAGTTGAAACATAGAGTACTAAGAGACAGATTGACCAACAGTTTCCACTTGCATAGATAGAGACCCGCTTCACCACCACAGTTCTAGGCTCATCATGAGGGTAACTACTACATCAGTTTGCTTCCAGAAGACATTGGGTCTTGCTCCATGAGGTACAATTCAGGTATTATTATGAGTATCATTTCAATATTTGAGGCATTTGAGTTTGTTACATTTTAAACTGCTTTTGATTATGTAACGTCTGCTTGGAAATTATGCTAGTTGCCCTGTTTCACTTTGGTGGTTGACATTGCGCCCTAGTAAGTGGGTCACACTTAGGGATAGGTGTGCTACTTGGAGGTCCTCTTGATGAGTCATCGTGACATTCCCTACCATACTTGTCACTTTCTATACTTCATCCCCTCATATCCTTACCTTTTGGGATTTTCGAGTGTACTGACCCAAGAAGGGATTGTTCCTCATTTCATGGGAAGAAGGGGCTGAAGGCCCAGATCAGGCTTGTAGCTGGAAAAAGATAAAATCCAATCATGAGCCTTCTATATGCTCGCCCAGGGATCCTGAGGAAAATTAAATGTCTCTCTTAAGAAACTGATGGGATCCATAAAAATAACTAATGCAAAATTCCAACCAAGGTGGAGCATGTGTGGGCACTATTTTTCATGCTTAGGGAGAAGCCCCACACATGACTTCAACTTGGGGAAACATCGTGTGACCAAGGTAGAGTAAAGGTGGGCACTATTTTTCATGCTTAGGTAGAATCCCCACCTTGGCTTCTACTTGGAAACATCTTAAAAAGAATAAAAGTCAATAAATGGCCTTGGAAAAAGGTTGAATTGAAAATGAAGGTGCAATACACCCTTTACAAAGGCACCCATAAATGAGATACTAAGATCCCTTATATGTCACGAAGCCCATGCCAAAAATTATTTCCCTTATCCATGTCACCTCATCCACATGACCTAGAGACCACTTGGGAAACACTCCTAAACTTGAGGTAAACTTCACCCAATAGGTCACTTTGTCAACCCTCCCATACCTAAACTTGGAAAGTTGCATAGGGTCTTTGAGCACTTGTTTATTTTGATGAGGTAGTTTTGATGTACATGCTTGGATGGTTCTTTTATTTACCTGATTTAGTCATAATGATGCATTTGACTTGATATCCTTGGAGGGTGTATTCATTGTCTTTGCGGGACCTAGTTGATGGACAAATTTAGAAGAACAAGCCTAGCTCAGGCTTCCTTGGGGATTAAATCCCACAGGTTGGATACCATGGCCCACACACCAGATGATGATGCTAGCTCTTGGAGGCCTGAGGAGACACCATGGAGGAACTAGTTCAGCGAATTTCTCTTGAGACTAAAATGTCACTTTTGAGGAGGTTGGCATCACCCTAGGGCTAGGGTTGTGGTGGTGGTGGTGGTGTTGCTTGACACTTGGCATATTTGGATGGAGAGGAGTACCTTGAAGACCCTATTGCTTGATAGGGATTCCTTTGGAGGCCCAACATTTCATCTCCAAGCTCAACGATTTTCTAAAGGTGCTAAAATGTTTCCCTAAAGGGGTGATGTCATGCTTATTTAGGGTTTCTTATGTGCATTTTAGGGTTAAATTTGAATTTTATATTGTAAAGGGGAAAAGTAAGGGTTGTTATCCCATTACTTTGTGGTTTACCCTAAAATTAAGTGGACAAACACTTGTAGTAGTATTTGTATAAATAGAGATCATTCCATTTCATTTTCATATCATAGCTCTCCCATTGTGAGGAGACTAATGGCTGAAATTTGCGCCCTACTTGGGAAATTTGGTATCTCTCTCTTGTGAAAATGATTGTTGGTGATATATTTTGTTGAATTATTGAGCTAAGGTGGTGCGCACCTCATGGAGACTTCTTCTTTTGCTTATGAATGGTATTTTTCTTGGTGAAGTAGGGTTTTCTCTTGCATCTCTCTTGGAATTGGTAAGGAAAATCTGCAATTGTTAATTCTTCTTGCTTGTTTCATGGTTATTGTTGGTTGAAACCCTAGGAGTATAAGTGCAAACACCCTCCATTAAGCTTCATTTCATTTTCTATTTTACAAGTCTTTTGTTGCAAGGTTGCTAGGAGGAGTACAAGGGTGTGCACCCTCCCTGATTTACCTTAGTTTGATTTGCATACCCTAGGGAGTAAGAGGGTTTACACCCCTAGGTATTTTGTTGATCTAACTCATGTTTTTAAGACTCCATTCACCCT
Source organism: Picea sitchensis (assembly GCA_010110895.2). Lineage (NCBI taxonomy): Eukaryota > Viridiplantae > Streptophyta > Pinopsida > Pinales > Pinaceae > Picea > Picea sitchensis. The sequence continues at coordinate 76,850 of SNQJ01S0029350.1, read as the reverse complement.
ATTTTTAAAGACACTAATATGAAGTTTGCATTGGAGAAATAAATTATTTGCATTGATAAACATGATTTAGGGAGATATCAATATTGTGCAAGTTGGGATCCATTCTTGACGCTTTGAGGTTGCTAAAGCCTCTAGGGAGACTAGGTTTGCTTGGTCTTCTTGGAGCTATAATTAAAAAAAATTTATAACCATTAGGGCTGCATCAAATTACTCTCTTTTTTATTTATAACTCACATTTCAACCATCAAAATTTGTTAGCAAGCTACCATAATAATCTACTTGTCATTTAGCATCTTTCGGGTGATTTACTTGTACTTTATGTGGGTTGAAATTTTATGTTCTAGCAATAGTTTACTACAGCCATAAGGCTAATAATATATCTTTGCAATACTTGTTCATAACAACCTTATCTTTTTGCTATAGTCTTATGCTTTCATACTTGAGTTATACTAGAAATTGCTAGATTATCTCTTGCATTATTTACTTGACTTTTAGCATCTTGTTAGCAGCTTTAACAATCATTTATTTGTTGATATATATTTCTGTTGACTGCTGTAAATATGGACAACAAGCTTAACTTTCTTTTCCATTGGATTATTTAGCTTGTATCTTATCTTCTCTTGCGTCTCGGGAAGGTACAATCATCTTCTGCAGGTACTTGTTTTCCTTGGAAACTATTAACCACTTTCGAGACTATTTTCCAAGACATATTACACCTAACATCTTGACCTATAGGGGAATTACTTCCATCTTTTCACTTTTCGTCCAGACCCCCCCTAGGGTCACCCGAGACTCCCCCCTTGTGTTGGATTCTTCCTTCACTAAAGCAAGGGGAGGGTTTATATGAGGTGACAGTGGGTAAACTCTCCAACCATTATCGCCATCTAGTGGGTTGGGTCGGGCTTTTCCCAACCTACAATTTTCATGATAACAAGGCTTATTGACATTTTCCTGGACGTTGAACCTTCTGTTTCAGATTTTGTGATTTATTCTTTACAAGTTGGTGGACAGTATAAGAGTTGGAGGAAACAATGGAGATGTCTCCTACGGTGTATGACAACTCGAAATAAAATGCAACGACAACAACAAGACTCCAGGTTTGCATATCACGTTTGATATTTTATATTGTTGCATCTTAAGTAAATGTTATAACTAGGACAACAATATTTAGAGGTCTATTACTGCTGAGTACTTTTGCTATCAAATGTTTAGTAACACTTGAATATTGTTGGTATGATGATCATTATGTTCATTGTTCAGTACTAATGATGCACTTGTTTGCAAGTTGATTTGATCTCTTCCCTAGCCTAGTAACCCTATGGACATTACAGTGGTTCCTACCCCTTTAGGTAAGGATTAATTCCATCGAGGTTACCATGGAGATGTTCTCGTCTTTTGTTTTGGCTCTTGTTTCGGGAAAATCACGGGTGATAGCTTTGAGAGGGAGCTATAATGACGATTGTTCTTGTTCTTGTCCTTGTTCTTGTTCTTGTTCTTGTTATTGTTTCGAGCAGGTCACAGGTGATAGCTTTGAGAGGGAGCTATAGTGATGGTTCCAGATGGAAACAGGTTAGATGGTATCTTGTTTGAGACATGGAGCAGACTATCTAGACATGACAGTATACATCCATGCACCAAAGGAGAAGAGGACAAAGTTAGAACCTTCTGGAAAGAAGGGTACCTTTTATGGGATACAGAGAGTGTCTCATATGGATATTGATATTGAGGAGAAGGAGGCTCTGAAGGATGAAGGTACATATCCCTCTAGTCCATTTTTTCATCCTTTAGACTATCAGGAGGATTCAGTGGAGCCAGCAGAGCCAGTGGATCTACCTAGAGATGTTGCAGTGACCAGGAAGAGGCCAGCATGGCTTTGTGATACTTTGCAGGATGTAGTGGGGCATGCAGTTTCCCGTGATACTTTGAGGGAGAGAAAATGACCTTAGATTTTCTCGAGTTACATAGAGTCACAGTTATGAGGAGGATTAGGTGGCTCCACCATTGGTGAGTGTTACACGCCAAAATGTCACAGTTGAGTTATGGCACCATGTCGCAAAGTGACATATGCACCTCAGTAAGTGTTGCATGCACTGTCGCAGGTGTCATATGCAACTTCCCAAGTGTCGCATTCACTTTGTGAGGTGTCTCCACCCCTTGACACCATTAAAATAGTTTTTCATGACCCCTAAGTCATATGGGAGGAGGAAACCCATCATTTCTAGGTCAAAACACACTTTTTCCTTGGAAAATTCGACCCATTTTTGGGCATTTATGAAGGGTGGCTCCCCCCTGGCCATGCTGAGAGGGGACCCATGGTGCACCCCCCCCCGGCCATGCTAGGGGAGTGCCACTGCTAGGGTGGCGCCCTGTCTCTCACTGGGGGGAGTGCCATTCTTGTTGAGAGAAAGGGGGGATCTCCTCCACATTAATCTATGGGCCAACTCTTTGAGATGGGGTTGGTTATGTTTGACCCTCATGCTTGGGCTTCATCCTAGGATCCAATCCAAACCTCAAGGAGCCATATCCTCAACCATACCCCTCATTTTCGCATGGTAGTTGTGCCTCTCAAGCCTATATATTGAGGGCTTTCCAAGGTGAAAGGGGAAAGCTTTCAGGTATCAAACCTTTGATCTTGGTAGATTCGTGCAAGGCCTGGACGAGGAGAGCTTAAATTAAATTTCCTTTCTTGATATGTAAGGAGATGCACCACACCTACCTTTGTTCGTGCATGGACAAGGCTTCATATCTGTTGGAAAATATTGTTGATTTCTAACAACAACATCCATCTCCCAACTCGTCGTTGGTTGATGAACAGGTGATTCTGGTTCCATCATGTGATCCATCTGGTTCAATCATCAGTTGAGCCGGTCAATCAAGTGATCGGTCTGATTTCAATTTCGATCGATCCCACTCTCCCCTTGGAGAGTGAAGTTAAAGTGGTCAATCCAATACCACCCTTGGTTGATCCCACTCCTCCTTTGAAGAGTGAGGATATCGCTCAGGTCTTTCCTATTTTTGCAAATTCTTCTGGATTAGGGAGAACTTCACCTGTTCCAACAAAACCCCCTCCGAGTAATGAGGTCATTCTTTTATATTGGGGTGCACTGCTAGAATATCGTCTCCCTTCCTATATTCCTTTCCAAATCATTATTCAGGTTTGTGGTAGGGACGTTCCTCAGGCTATTGTCAACGAGGGTGCATCTGTTAGTATTTTGTCCTCCATTCCTTGGCAAGCTTTAGGTTCTCCTCTACTTGCGCCAGTGACTCAGGATATGTTGGATTTTAACATAAGAGTTACTCAACCGTTAGGGATCCTTCCTTAGTTTCTTGTTACTTTTGGAGGGAAATTGTCTTTATTGATGTGATGGTAGTCCATGACCCCTTGGATTTTAATCTGCTCCTGGGCGGGACTATGTTTATGCTATGAAGGTTTTTGTGTCCATAGTATTTTGTTTGATGAGTTTCCCTCACAATGGAAACACATGTCCACAGTCTTTATTGATGTGATGGTAGTCCATGAACCCTTATATGCAAGCGACATCCGCCTCGTCACATGTCAATTATGTGGCAACTCGTCTCGTGCATTCGACTCTGAATGAGAAGGAATCTCTCCCTTCTTCTAACATAGATTTGGTAGTTTACATGGTGATCTCTTCGATAGGGATATTAGAGCCTGATCTCCCTACCCCTATCACGACCCTCAACATGTATTCCTTCCAGAGTGTAGCTTTGTCATCTAGCGAAGATCTCTTGGAAGCCATGATTGAGGTTTGTCCCTTGACATGTATTCCTTCTAGAGCATTGTCCTCTTGGAATCCATGATCAAGTAGAGGCCTTTGAGCATAGTTTATTTGTTGATTTCAATCTCGTTAAGAAATGAAACCTGACCTTGAGCATAGTTTATCTGTTGATTTCAAGCTCGTCAAAAAATGAAACCTGACCTTGAGCATAGTTTATTTGTTGATTTCAAGCTCGTTTAAAAATGAAACCATGTTCGAGCAGAGTTCATGTTTTTGTGACAAGCTCGTTAAAAAATGAAACAAAGGGCCTCAAGCATAGTTTCTATTTTCAAGCTTGTGTAAAAATGAAACCTACCTTAGAATTATTTGATCCTTTGGTAGAACTTGGTCATGAGCAAAGTTCTTTTCCTATGTTAAGCTCATTAAAAAATGAAACAATCACCTCTCCTGTTCAACCGAGTCTTTCTCCAGATTTCGTAGATGTTGAGTCGATTCTTTCCCTAGATATCGTAACTTAACCTTCTTTTCACCCGCATGTGTCTATTGACCCTTTTTCTCCATCTGGTACATAAATTGGTGACAACTTCAACATCGGTGGATGAAACGAAGCTTGGGGGGGTAGGTCTCCAGCCTCTAGACATCATGCTAGAGCAAAGCCACTAGCTTCCATCACGCAGCTGGGGGAAAAGTACCAACTATCCATGGGTCTCGTTCGAAAGCTTTGGACATTACGTTGGGAAATCTTTGGAGTATCCTTTAAGCTCTTTTTAGACTCCCTAAAACATGAAAAGTTTGTTGAGTGATCTTGCTTCCTTTCACACTTGTTAAAAGATTTGAAAGGGCGTATTTCGAGTGATATTTTATCTCTTTTTCACCCTTGCAATACTAATTACGAAAAAGGAGCACTCTAATCAAGCATGATTAGAAGAGTTCTCCCCTGTATTGTTTTACACTTTTTTCGGGCTAGGGAGACTAAATTTACGAAAAATTCATCCATGGTGTTGTCTTTAAGTTATTTTAAGACTCTCTAAACATGAAAAACCATTGAGTTTTCCTTCTTTGGACTCGTGAAACTATGCATTGAAGGACCTATGTGAGTCCAATATCCAGGACCCATACAAGACCGAACTCCTCCTTCCTCAGGTTCATTAAACATATGTCGAGGGACTCATTTGAAGGATGAGCTATACCGAGCATTTTCTATCCTCCTCGATCTCGTTTAAAAGAAAGAGGTACTCATCTATCTGGATGGGGGGGAAATTGAAGGAAGTGGGTCAAGTTTTTTGGAAACCTTTATGGCAGTTATTGTCGCCCTTGAACATGGCACATGTTTGTGTCTCATATTTCAATTGGGTAATCTACTTGTCTCTTATTCATACCAATTCCATGTGTCACTATACTTTTTCATCCATTCGAAGAGTGCTCTTATTGTCGTCACATTATGTTCTTTGTACTCGTTGAGTTAAATGCTGCCAAGTCAGTTGTCGTGCCTCATCATGTTCAAGGGAAGTTTGACTTCAAACCATCCATCTGCAATATTACCAATTTCAATTTCCTGTGTCAGTCCATACTCATTCGATTCACCATATCATTTCACTTTCCTATGCCAGTTTTGTGTCGATGATGGGGGATACATCAAGGCCCTCCTTCGACGAGTTTTTTCATGTCGACTTCAACACATTATCCGAGAATTAGACTTAGAAACCAGTTAGTACCTTGGGACCTGCATGCCTCAATGGTAGGCCTCCTCGCTTCCGACAATAGTTTTACATCATTGACCTCTGATTGGATGATTCCACGAATACTCGACCTCAACTCATTTATTCACATTCGTTGGAATGTACTAGGGTACCTTGGGAGTCATTGACATCATTGGTGATTTCCTTCGCACTTGTTAACAATTTATATCAATGACCGGTAATCAAGTGGTTTCTACCATGCTCAACATCATATCATCTATTCACATGGTTATATTTGTACCGCATCGGGCTCGGGACGAAGACCCTGGGTTGCACATTCACTATGCTATGTGTTTTTCCCAGGTTGTGATGGAGGTCATTTGAGCATGTAAAAGATTTCAGTAAAATCACCATGCTGGCAATCTTACTGATATGTATAATGTCACATAGATCCACATTGTATTGGTCTGTGGCTATGTTTCTTCATCTCGTAGCTCCACTGTGTATTTTTCGTGGTTGTGATCAGTTCATGTCATGGAGGTATGGATCCATCTTTAGTAGCCATATCCTTAGTCAGTATTTTCATGGATCCACAATGTATTGGTCAACGGTCATGGTTTGAGTCATGTCATATTCCGAGCATAGGTATGTCTGCCTCAAAAATGGAACATATATTAATACTTTTTTATTATTGTTTACAGTTTTTTTCAGGTTCTCCCACTCCAACACCCTTGCATTGAATAATTTGTAAAGTGTTTCGGCCATCAGTTTCTCTTTTGACCCCACACTTTAGGGGGCATCTGTTACATGCCAAAATGTCACACTTGAGTTACGACACCCTAAGTGTCACAAGTGTCCTCAAGTGACGCATGTGCCTCAGTAAGTGTTGCATGCACTGTCACAAGTGTCGTATGCACCTTCCCAAGTGTCACATTCACTTTGTGAGGTGTTGCCACCCCTTGACACCATTAAAATAGTTGTTCATGACCCCTAAATCATATGGGAAGAGGAAACCCATCATTTCTAGGTCAAAACACACTTTTTCCTTGAAAAATTTGACCCATTTTTGAGCATTTATGAAGGGTGGCTCCCCTCTCACCATGCTGAGGGAGGACCCATGGTGCCATCCTACCATGCTAGGGGAGCACCACTGCTAGAGTGGCACCCTGTCTCTCACTGGGGGGAGTGCCATTCTTGTTGAGAGAAAGGGGGAATCTCCTCCACCTTAATCTATGGGCCAAGTCTTTGGGATGGGGTTGGTTATGTTCGACCCTGATGCTTGGGCTTCATCCTAGGATCTGATCCAAACCTCAAGAATCAATATCCTCAACCATACCCCTCATTTTTCGCATGGTAGTTGTGCCTCTCAAGCCTGTATATTGAGGGATTTCCAAGGTGAAAGGGGGAAGCTTTCAGGTATCAAACATTTGATCTTGGTAGATTCGTGCAAGGGATGGATGAGGAGATCTTGGATAAGTGATACATCTTCATCTATGGTTTTTAAGTATTATCTTTGGGTTCTCATTTGTATATACTTGGCCTATTTCCTTCAAGCTTGTGTATTCTTTCATGTGTTTATCTATTGTCATTTCAATCTTCGTAGATGAATTTTTTTTTCCTAATCAATTAGAGTAGGAGGTAGTGGTTTCTCTTTGCCGCCTATTGCAAGTATCTGGGCCAGGGAGTTTGGAGATCAAGCTCGGATTGGAATCAATGAGGACAAACTTCGAAACAAGGTGCATCACACCCTTTCTCCCTCTCTTTTTCTGATTAGTTAAAACAAATTCAAAGGGATGTTAGTGTCCACTTGTAGTGTTTCTGTCTTGGTATAAGGTTCTGTAATCCAAGGGAGGTTTTATCTGTCCGCAGACGAAACATTTTGTAACAGTGAGGCAAGTGGCCCCACCAAGTACCAGCTCAGAAGGAGCTAGATTTCAAAGGGAGTCAACGCTCAGGATCCAGTAGGGAGGAACATCCTCCTAGGATAGTTCTTAAGAGATCAGACTTCAATAGGAATTCAGTAGGTGCAAAGGGAGCAGATGGCTCCAGAGATTGTACAAACTCAGAGAGAGTCAAGCTTCAGAGGGAGCATGTAGACTCATAGTGAGCTTGATCTCAGAGAGAGTTAGTTGGCTCAAAGGGAGAGTTGATCATTGAAAGGGAGTTCCCCCTCAGATTTAGGTGGGAGAGATACATCTTCCAGGGTTGACAAACATTTGTCATGAGTTGAGGAGGCCAAATAGAAGCTTCATAGGTTTCTAGGAGATGTGAGACCTATTGGGAGGATCCCCTTGTTTCAGTAGACTTTGCTACAGTAACATAGGAGGTAGCCAGTCAGGAGGATTGGGATATGGATTTTTCCTCAGTCACAGAGGAAGTAGCCAGTGAGGCAAATTGGACAACATGGTTTGCTTTAATGACAGAAGGAGTTGGCCTCAGAGTTCGAGGATCTTGGCCAGATGTATTATTGGGATTAGGGGTGTGACAGATATCAGATGAGATCTTCCTCAGTTAAGGGATATTGATGAGGTTCGATATGATGGATTACAAGTCCATGGTTACATCTATGATGACAAATCTAAAGAAGTTAAGTGATTCTTCTTTAGATTTAGATTTGGTGGATCCTACGATGTACAGGCAGTGGATTGGATCCTTTATGTACCTGGTTAACACCAGGCCAGATATTTGCTTTGCAGAGAGCACCTTGTGCCAATATTTGGTTGAATCCAAGGCAGTTTCATTGGGTTGCAGTGAAGTATGTGCTGAGGTACCGACATGGTACAGTTGGATATGGTTTGTCTCAGGAGGTGAAGTGAGGCTGCAGGGATATACAGATTATGATTGCGTAGGGAGTGCAGTAGAAATATTGAGCAACTCGGGGTGCTACTTCAACTTTGGATTAGTTACGGTTTATAGGATAAGTAGGAAGCAGGCTTCTATAGCACTCAGTACAACAAAGATAGAGTATATCGCAGCTAGTGCCGCAAGTCGTGACACAGTGTGGCTTTAGAAACTTCTTGTAGGACACCATCAAAGACATGGTACATAAGGGAGTAGTGAAGCTCCAGTGCATATCCACAGATGAGCAGATTGTGGACATTCTCACCAAACCTCTGTCCAAGGCGATGGAAAGATGAGTAGCATCGGACATATATTCTCCTAGATTGGCCATGTTGATTTGACTAAGGGAGAATGATACATTCACTCACAACATTAGCCATGCTAATTTGGCTAGCGGTGAATGGCCCAGGCATAGTCTTTCTCCTTAGTCATGTTGACTTGACAAGGAGTGAAAAAGACTCGAGGTGTTCCAGAGACAAGCTTGGTGTGATAAAGAATGCCTCCCTCACTGAAAGAGAGTGTTGGTGTTTCTCCTCAGATTGGCCATGTGACTTGGCTAAAGGAGAATGGCCCATGTGTAGTCCTAGGGACTTGAGGTGTTGATGGTTCTCCAGGTGGCAGTATTGGGCAGACATTCTCCCAGAGTGGCCATGCTGACTTAGCTAAGGAGAATGGCCCAGGAGTAGTCTTTATCCTTGATCATGTGACTTGACAAGGACCGACAAAGACTCGAGGTATATATGCATCGGGCAGACATTATCCTCAGATGGCCATGTGACTTGGCTAAGGAGAATGGCCCAGGGCGTTGATGTTCTCCATGTATTAACATTAGGCAAACATTCTCCTCAGATGGCCATGTGACTTGGCTAAGGATAATGGCCCAGATGTAGTCTCTATCCTTGATCATGTGACTTGACAAGGACTGACAAAGACTCGAGGTGCTATGTGGGAGAAATATACATCCGCTGGGTGCATGCCAGAGAAGATAGCATCAACCAGGCTCAAGGAAAACTTTTCTAGAAGATAAGAAATGCTAAGAAGTACAAGAAGACCCATCCACACCATTTCAAAAGCCCCAGAAAGCATATTGAAGACCGAAAGAAGAAGTCCGCCCCACCATTGAAATATAAGGCACTTGGACAAGTATAAATAAAGGCAATGCCATTTCATTTTATTATTACAAAGTTCTCCTCATAAAATGCACACTAGGAAGTGGCACAATGGCGAAGAAGAAGAAGGGCGCATTTGAGATTTGGTCTATGGTTTGAGGTGGTTGGTCTCTCTATCTTATGCGCTAGCTCTTGGAGACGTTAGGCTTGGGTAGGTTATTCTCTGAATGGTATTTTGGCTATTGATGGTGATGTACTGGTAATATCTTGGACTAAATTCTTATATAGAAAAGTTGTTGGGTTTTTCTCCCGAGTTCGGGTTTTCCCAAGATAAATCTTGTGTCTATTGTGCATGGCTATCTCTCTATTATTCTGGTTTTTTTCCGCTACAGTTTATTTCAGTTGAAATTTTCAATGTGTATTATTCTATGATAAACATTGGTATAAAATTTGTTTGAAAATCATAAGGCAATAATTACCAAATCTGGATATTAGAAAAATCAACAGTATTGAGGTTGACATAGTCAATTGACTTGGCTTTGCAATCACACCACACCCTCACCCTTATATTATTGGATGGTTGAGCTAGGCCAATGAAATTCATATTATAAAGTAATGATGATCCTAGTATGCCATTAAGAAGTTCAAAGATGAGGTCCTCAACAATGTAGTGACATTGGAATTTGCAATTTGGTCCTATGGAAACCATTTATGTGTGAAAGACATGGTGTCTACGAGTCACATCTGAAGAGTGTGATCTTGGACATTAGAGATAGTGCTACAAAGTATCTTAAATGATCCCAATGGAAAATGGACGATTGATATTTGAATAATTTTTTAAGCTAGTTAAGCATCCATAGAAGTTTTCTCCACTAATGTTTAGACCACAAAATTGTGGTACAAGCACAAGTGTCCTCCAAACATCTTGTGCATCAAAGGCACCTTGAGTTGTGTTGAGTGCAATAATGCGTTGAAGGACCTTACTAGTATTCATCTACATTATCAAGTCCAACATTCAATGGATCCAACACCAAGTGCATCATTTCCTAACAATCCTATTTATCAAGGTATTTACTAGAGAATGACAAGATCAAGAAATGAATTCAAGATCTCTTAGAGAAGGGACATATCACACCGAGTTCATTTCCATGTAGCACCCTGATTGTACTCATATCAAAGAAAGATGGCTTTTGGTACATAAGCATACATAAAAAGGCACATTCAAAGTTTTTTTGTTCAAGTCAAAGTAATTATTCGTTTGCGAAAAACATGGCTGATTTAATAATATAGTAATATAGTAAGTTGTACATATAAGTGCATTGTAAGGCACATACATATAAAATTATATCAACAATGGAAGCATCATTTTATCATCAATGCTAGATATCTTTATCAAGCCTTTGGTTGTCTTAATATGTTTAATTATGGTGCTATTTGTTCATTACTACAAAGTGAATCCAACTATGGATTGTATTATTGCCACTAACATCAACGTTTAAATCACTCTAAATTTTACTTATCAGTTATTGAAATTACTTTATAAATTTATAATTCAAACCCTCAAAAAGTTACAATTCTAACTCCAAACACACATAGTTTGAGTATGTATATTTTCACAATTCATTATAATTATAGAAGAATTTTTTTAAATTGTGTGCTAGTTTCAAAGCATTTCCAATATTTCAAGTGGATACTGCACCCATCAATAGGGGATCAAAATTAGCTTGAATGATTAACTTTAAATGAATGACAAGAGAATGATTAAATAGGTTTGGAAGAAAAATAGCTATTAAACCTAGAAAAAAAATTGATTAAAATAATAATATAATCATATCAATAAGGGAGAATTAGTTAATTATTAATTAAATAATATTAAATTAATATTTTTAATATAATGAAAAAAATAGTTCAGGAATAAATAAATAATTATTATTATAAAAGAGAGATTTTAACCAAAAAAAATAAAAAAATAAGTAGTAATTATAATTATTAATAAAACTAAAAAAAGAGAAGAAATGTGGAATTGATAACTACCATTTACAAATTCGTAAATAATATGAAAGATCTAAATAAAGATTATCCATATTTATGGAAGGATCATTTATGAGTAAAATAAAATCAATGAAATTAAACGAATTCATTTGATTGAAAAGTAATAAATAAAACATGTTTATATATATATAAAAAAGGGGATATTTAAAATAAAAGGAAGAATAGAAATATGTAAAACAACTTTGAAAGGAAGATAAATAAAATTGGTAAATTTAATAAATTTAAAAAGTAAACCTAATGAATTTGATACATATTATGTATTTTTACATTTACTTTCTCCATATTCATTTCAAAAACCTTAAACATCTCACTTTTTATCTCACTAATATAATCAAACTCTGATTTAATTGACATTTATACAAAAAAAAACTCAAGTTTATTGATGGCTTTGTAAGACATCATCTTAGGGATATTTTTGCTCTTTCTATGTCATTTAGATCTTACAAATTCATCTTTCTTACTTGACCCTACTAAGTAAATAGCAAAGAAAATCTATTTTTCGAGACTAGCCTTACTTTAGCATTCCATTTTTAAAGGTAAACTTTAAATATCCATATGTATTCATAAGCTTCCTTAAAATATCATCAACAATCATCATAATCTTAAACCCTTAATTTCAATATCAATTCAAGAATATCAATATTTTATAAAAGTAAAAGTTCTGACTTCAAAAGTGACTATAAAACAGAGCTTTAAACCTCTAAGTTAGAAACTAATGGTTATCAAATGCATGATGTTTTCAATATATAAGTAATTGTTGCAACAGATTAAGGCTAAGTGGTGGATTACAAAGATAAAATGTGTAAAAAGCCAAGAGTTATATTGTCCCTTTGCATTAGAACAAAAGAAAGCCTTAAATTTGCAAGTGTGGTATTTTTTCTTAGGGGAGTATAGATATCCATTAGGCCAGTCTCTAGGGTTGCTCCACCTCAATATGTTTGGACTATTTGCAAGTCTTTTGACAATTTAAAATCTCACTTCTAAAATAATGAGTGCTTATTCAAGTTAAGAGTTGTTTGAAATTTTGTAGCAACACAATTAGAGTTCTCAACCCTTAATTTAAATTGTATTGTAGCGATATCTAGGATTTTGGTATTCTTATAGTAAATCATGGTTAAAAATATGTTTAGAAAGCATCATTGAAAACTTTTTTGTGAAGTCTTTTCTAGTTAGGGTATTTACTATTGAAAAAGAAAAAACGAAAAGCCACAAAGTACATTTACCAAGGCAATTGTGGAAAATAATAGCAAATAAATAAACAATCTACATGTAAAAAGTGTGTTGAGATTGCCACTTAAACATTATATCCTATGACTTAAACATTATATCATGTGGTTCTTCAATGTATAAATATCAAAATGATGTTGAATACCAATTCATAGTGACCCCTTGAGGTGTCCTTAAACTATCAAAATCAATGAGTAAATTAACAATAACCCTAAAGCAAACTACTTTCGTTGGGTTGTCTAATGCTAACCCAATAAACCAAACTCATGCCTTGTGTTTGTGCTTAATGGGCCCCACAACAACCTCTCTTCTTATTATTAATGCCAAAGAGTCTCTCAAGGCAATTAAAGGTGCTTTTCAAATATCAAACAATCTTCTTACCCTTTTTCTCCGTTAAATAATGATATTATTGGTTATCATCAAAGATTAGAATAATGAATAAAACTGTAATAATGAATAATGATATTATTGGTTAGCAATGATAACTCCAAAGAATTCTTTATTTTCAAGGAATAGGGCTTCCCATGTAAATCGTTTCTTTATGGCTCTTGCTGATATATTTTCATGAATAAAGCATTACTTTCATCAAGTGGTATAACTATTTTTAAAAAAACCTTTACTTTAATCTACAATTTCATAGTTTTCATGAATAAAGCATTACTTTCATCAAGTGGTCTAACTATCTTTAAAAAAAACCTTTACTTTAATCTACAATTTCATAGAAGAATAACAATAGCATGGCAGTCCACATCCTAGAAAATGGATTTGCTCTAATGGCACTTTATTCCGATATTTTTAAATTAGCTTCATCTGAACTTTCCTGCTCAAAAGATATGCTTGGTTGGCACATTTCCAACTTTTGAACTATAATGTTCTTTTTTATCCCACACGCTTTTGTTATTCCTAGATTTTCAAATGTGCTTCATCTGAACTTTCCTGCTCAAAAGATATGCTTGGTTGGCACATTTCCAACTTTTGAACTATAATGTTCTTTTTTAATACAAAACCATTTATGATCGCACACGCTTTTGTGCTTTACTAACAATCAAGATATCTTGGGGGCAGGGATTCACCTAATTACTTCAAATTTTGATAATTTTTAATGCAACGTATTATAATGAAAACTAAGCCCTCAAATTAGAAAGGCGCATAAAATAGCATTATGAGCCTTTTTACAACATTATTTTGCCCAAACTCCTATAGTTTGTTTTGTAATGAATTGTTACCCAAACGCCTATCAGTTTGTTGTGTAATGAGTTGTTTATCTTCAGTTATAAATGCCAAGTTTCTTTTTAGGTGTACTTGCTTTCAGTGAAGTTTCATGCATGTTAGAATTAGAACAAATTTCATGTCTCGGGGCCGTGAGTTGCTTTTGTAAGCAAGCACTACAGAAAAAGTTTGTATTGAAAAATATTTTTTTTGAATAACCAGTGCAAGATAGGGTTACCAGATTTGCTCCTCGGCACTTGCACGATGTGCATATCAGGGACGTGACGTGGGTGCAGGGATGCGCACCCAAAATGCATTAATTTGGCATGCATGTTGACTGGGTGTGTTTCTGGTTTCAGATGTACAACCCACTGAAGTAGACCAGGAAACATTTCCTGTACTAGTAAGTCTCTACAGGACGGGGCATCAAACAGAAATAAAAATTATTGAAGTATAAAAAGTATATGGGGTGCCCACAAAGCCTCCAACGGCCAAGTCACTCTCTGAGTAGGCGTAGGCCCCATGCAGCATAGAAACCAAAATAATTTAATATCAACATTTGTACTAAAGAGGCTAAAATACCAATATTTGTACTGGAAAGAGGTTTAAAACCTTATTGCTGCTTGTGAGTTGAATAATAAAAACAGAAAATTGTAAGGTAGAGGACAACTTACAAACTGTCTTCATTTGATACAACAATAGTTGTGTAACTGGCATTCTTGGTGTTTTGAAACCATAATTTCTTAAACCAATAAAGTAATAAGAAATTGCAATAACTGATTTATTTCTTATAAAATATACATTGATATAAACCATTAATAATCGAAATAGATCAGAAGAAAAAGATTATTGTCACAAAATATTACGTTCAGCAATATGAGAAAATTGTCATGGGTTGCCTCTAAAAGCACCGTGTAATATTTGTAGGTAACCTGGAGTACAACACTTTAAAATGTGTCATAAATGAAAACATCTAATCTGGTATGACTCCAAAAAGTTAAAATAGCTACAAGGAAATGGTTAAAATTTTAATGATTATGTTTATTGTACTAATGTATAATTTATCTCAACTGCTTTTTATAGCTATTTTTCTGATTTTTGAAATTATGTACATTGGATATTTCCACACCCACGTTTCCTAGATTTAAGACCTCAATCATACCTGCACCAGCACCTATGCACCAAATAAGTTAGATGCTCGCTGATTCAATCAAAGTTTGGACGACTTTAGATGCTATCGTGCTTCCTTAATACTTAAGTGATCCACATCCACCACCTATCAAAGAGGTGGGACGCTGTTTACATTGTGGGGTGCTGACTTAATGGCCATGACGGCTCAATCGTGTGAACAACGGCCACCTTGCAGGAGCATGCCAGCCACTTTTTTTTAGGTATCAAACCCTTGTGGGGTATATAACAGCACCCCACATTCACCACACAGTTAACCTCTTGTGGCAGATTCAATCAAATTTAAAAGCAGTGATGAATCAACTTGAAATACCTCTCGAGGCACTCTATGCGTGTGAGTTCTAAATATAATTGTTTGTCATGATGGCTTTCAATCCAGAGGATTATTACTCATGCTTATATCCATAAAAAGTTTTAATTATATACTTGTTATGCTTTAGGAAAGGAGAATGCAAGGGTAAGTAAAAAGGGAAACACAGAAGCCTTCAATCTTAATGAACAGAGACAGTTAATCGTGTTCTGAATAATTTATATAAGTAAAAAGTCATAATAACATTTGAGTCACTTTTCTAGGCATAGGTAAGGCAGCCTAGTTCCTACAGATCCTGAGCATCAAAAGCCAAAGCAAAGGGATATTTCCAGACAAAGAGGATGAACCAGTGTCCGAAGAATAAAACAAACTTGCTTTCAACACTAAATTCTTCAGGCATGTTATATCTATGTCCCACGACTGGACTGCATCTTAGCTTTTGACCATTCAATGATCTATCATTTCTGCAAATAGAGACATTTCTCCTCCATTTGAGTGTCATGAGATTTTTCTTGCATTTCATACAGTGCCCCAAATGACACTGCATTTTCTCGAAATTGAGCATATAACAAATGATTTATATGGTTTCAAGACTACAACTTGAGAGAATGTATAGTTTTCAGTCTGAAATTAATGGATATGGCTAGGAGCTCAGCCACCCTGCTCTATACAGAATGTAGTTGTATGCTTTCCTGTTCTGCACACATGTCCTGCAAGAGGCTCAGTTCTAACCAATAACTTGTTAGTATCAAGCTTTTACTTGCTTTTACAAAACATTTGTATCTATCTGAAGTACAGACTAAGATGCAATAATTTCTGTAAGTTTAACATGTTCTGTTTAGTTAAATCTGATCTATCTTATCTGTCTCCACAAAATTTACCATGTCCCTTTTATGAGAATGAAAAATATTTGTTGGAGTTTCTCCGGTTTCTTAGTTATGAACTTCAATGTCTTGTCAGTCAATAAGGCTTCAATGCAATGTTGGTAAACCGTAAAACAGTTTGCAAGTTTGGAAACACTATCAATTTGCATGTTGACAAAAGGCGATAGAGCAATGCTTCCCGAATCAAGTTACATGTCCTTTTGCAAGACACTCTGGAACAGAATATGAAAGAAACATCTGTATGAAAAAATTCTTCATTGGGATATGCATATGATTAACAAAATGTGAATAAATAGTAGACTCGTTAATCTCAAGCCGCCACTCCAGACTTTCTAATTTCCGGATTCACTAAAAGAATTGAAATGGAAAAACAAAGGAAAAATATCATGTGTTTGTATGGGATCCCTTTAACCTCCACCGAGAATAGGAGGAACTTCTAAATGGATATACATTCTGAGATGGGGCACTGTCGCTTGCTTCAGGAACCTGAGGCTTGTTTTCTACAGGATTGGTGTCCCAAGTAGATGGTCCACCTGTTCCGATCTCAATTTCTGTGAGGTTCTGCGGAAAAACATGTCCAACCTTACAAGTTTTTCCTTTAGGTGCATTCCCTTTCTTGTCTCCACCCAAAATAGACACTACTCCACTTTCCACTTTTGCTTTGAAGGTGTGTATATCACTAGATTCTTCAAGATTCCTTTTCCTTTCTTTAATAGCTGCATCAATCTTTGGTTCTACTGTCTTTTGTGCTGAGGCAATGAAATCAATGAAAGGCTTGTCTTCATCACTTTCATTTTTGTCAATTTTCTGTTCCTTTTTAACTTTATCCTTGCTTTTATTACTATTTATTTTGGGATTATCCTCAATTCCCTTACTCTGACGAGGTATTACCCTCTTGCTTGTGTCATTGGCATCCTCAATGGCATCTTCTTGACCTTCTCTGATTGGATTGTTTCTTTTCGATGACATCATGTTTGTGTTCTGATGCTTTTGGATATCCACAATTGGATGTGCATCGAGAATCTGCATCTTTGGAAGTAATTCTTTGACCTGCTCAGAAACACATTTGTTATGCTTCTGAATCTCTTGTAAACATAAGCATTTGAGAAATCAATTCTGTATTTGTACACGTATTTTTGAAAAGAAATGATGAAATACCTTCTCTTGATATTGTTTTTCTTCACATATAGGATTCCCATGTAAATTTAGGTTTCTCAATTCGTGCAGACTGCCAAGAACCTACATTTTATAGCATTGAATAAAATCATATATTCACAAGATATTGAGAAGTTGTTTTCTAGACAATGAGATATTACTGGTATTACATACTCCCCATGGAATATATTAATGAAAGATAAACTGTTTCTCTGTCCCTTTACCTGTATATCTGACCATTGGCGTAGATAATTATGTCCCAAGTCCAAGATTTGAAGCATGCCATTTTGTTCCAACTCTAGTGGGAGACTCTGGAAAGGGGCAAAAAAGGGTTATATAATAAATTATAGTCTTGCTCTTAAAACCATTTGCACCAACAAAATCACAGAGTAGAGATTTTAGACATAAGAATGCATCTGGAATATGCATGTGTTGCAAAACTAAACATTGGAAAAAAATCAGTGGGGGTCTACTCAGGAGATTGGAAAAATCAGGAAAAAATTAGCAAAAAAAACTGAAACTCGGTGACCTGAAAAACTCAGAAAAAAATAAGAAAATTTGGGAGAAATTGGAAAGCTTTGCAACATGATAAACACAGCCACCTACTTACACTCATTTTATATCAAGAAATATGAGAGAAGTCAGATATAAAAGCATTCTAATCAAGACAGAAAGGAGTGTATGAGAATAGAAATAAAAATCCTAGTAACATCAATTCTTAAAACAGAATAAAAAGTAAGCTAGCTCTACATTAGAAGTCCTTTCATAGATAGAAACACATAGGTGATAAAAAAGGAGCCTAAGAACAATAAACAACTGATCTGTAAAGTGATGTGGAGATTCCATTGGAATAGTCCATTACAACAGATCTTACAATATTCTGAATTCTCTTATTATGCAGTGACTTGCTTTAGATTCAGATTTAATATTGCTAGATTAATGCATGAAATACTGGAATAAACTGAAACTGAAATGAAAGAAGATAAGAAAATAACACACCATCCACACAATGAATACAAGATGAACCCTAGGAAAACCCAACTAAAAGGTGAGGACTATGCTCTGCTCTTTTCTTCTCAAATGCAAATACAAAAAAAGGGGCATTCACTATGGAGTTGCCATGGACACTATGGCCAGTATGGCTGCTACAGGATGTTCTACTTCCTCTATTATGCTTCAATATCCCACTCCCAGATGCTCTGCTCAACTATGGAACAATACACAATACAATAAGAATGGAACCCCTTCCTTTCCTAGAAGCCCAGTATTTAACATGGCCTGATAACCATCTAAGGTTAAGGCTAGGGTTTTTTCATACCTCAAGTCCCGATTAGGGTTAGGGTTTTGGACCCTTTAGAATATTCTTGAAAGTCCAAATGTTGTTGATGTTGTAGCTTCAGAAGGTATTCCCACTAGATGCCAATGTGCCAGGCATGTGGGAAATTTCGTTGGCATCAGTTTTGACTTTTGTTTCGTCAAACTCGGCCTAGAAATGAGGCCGGGGCATCATGGGCAAGTTGATGGGTTTTGTGGGCTTGTGTGGGGGTGTCACACCCACAAAGATGATTAAAATATTCTAATTAATTGTTGAGTTTAGGAAGGGATCCTAAACTCGCTCATTGGACTCCTATATGAAGGAGAGATGTCATTGATGAAGAAAATTGATATTTCTTAAGAGGCTGCCCAACAGGTCTGTCACTTGGTGTGCCCCTTCACAAGGATGTGTGCCCTCCTCTCAAGATGCGCCCAACCTCAAGCTCATGCGCCCCTTCTCACAAAGTGCACCCTCCTTCCCCAAAATCTCTTGTCCTCTCCTCTTTGCCTTCACTCAATTCTCTCAAGTGAACAATAAATGTCTTTTCCCTTCTTTCCTCTCCTTTAGCCTCATCCTTAGGATAACCTAGGAAACCAATGGCCAAGATTAGATCTAGGCCAACCATGATCAAGGGTGGAGATTAAATCTCCACCTTGACTTAAGTTTCCTAAGTCACTTTGTGACTTAAGTGCTAATAAAGTCACTTTGAATTTATAACATAAAGTAAAGTGGTGAGGGTCAAATATTTCCCCCTTTGAGTTAGAC